>JAZKJV010008522.1:0-51178 GCA_037367405.1 Ottelia alismoides
TAAGACCGGACAGCAAGGCCTACAAGTGCACGCTGTGCTCGGACCGGGTCTCGGTGGGCCTCGAGCCCGCCTGCGTGAAGACCTGCCCGACCGGCGCGATCAACTTCGGCTCCAAGCAGGACATGGTCGACTACGGCGAGAAGCGCGCCGGCGAGCTGAAGGAGCGCGGCTACAAGAACGCCACGCTCTACAACCCGCAGGGCGTGGGCGGCACCCATGTGATGTACGTGCTGCGCCACGGCGACAAGCCGCAGGAGTACTCGGGCCTGCCGGCCGATCCCAAGATCTCGCCCACGGTCGAACTGTGGAAGGGCGGCCTGAAGCCCCTCGCGCTCCTGGGCATGGGCGCGGCGATGCTGGCCGGTTTCATGCACTACGTGCGCCACGGCCCCAACGATGCCGATGCCGAGGAGGCGAAGGCCAGGGAAGCCAAGGCGCAACACACGGAGGGTGCGTAGATGAGCCGCGAAATCGTTCGTTACGAGCCGGGCATCCGGGTCGCCCACTGGCTGGTGCCATCAGCTTCGTGCTGGCCGCGCTGTCGGGGCTGGCGTTCTTCCACCCGTCGCTGTTCTGGTTCACCAACCTGTTCGGCGGCGGCACTTGGACGCGCATCCTGCATCCCTTCATCGGGGTGTTCATGGCCGTGGTGTTCTTCATCGGCGTGGCGGCGCGCGTGTGGTCGCACAACCGGATGACCGCCAACGACCGCAAGTGGCTCGGTCAATGGCGCGACGTGCTGGCCGGTGACGAGGACAAGCTCCCCGAGGTCGGCAAGTACAACGGCGGCCAGAAGCTGATGTTCTGGGTCACGGTGTGGTCCATCCTGATCCTGCTGGTCACCGGCGTGCTGTTCTGGCGCCCCTGGTTCGCGCACAACTTCCCGGTGGAAGTGCACCGCGTCGCCGTCCTGCTGCACGCCGTGGCGGCCACGGTGGTGATCCTCTCGACCATCGTGCACGTCTATGCGGCGATCTGGGTCAAGGGCACCTTCCGCGCGATGATGCGCGGCACCGTCAGCGAGCACTGGGCCCGCAAGCACCACGCGGCCTGGCATCGCGAGGTGACCCGCTCGCAAGGCTAGCCTTCGCCGTACCCCGCCGGGCGCCGCCCGGCGGGTTCCCTCCGCAGCACCGTTGCGCGTGACGCACATGACCACCCCGACTCCCGCCCAGCCCGTCCGCTTCCTGTCGCCCGAGGAGATTTCCGCGCGCGGCGCGACCGAGATCCCCCACCTGCGATTGGGCGCCGCCGACACCTTCAAGGTGCGTGCGGTGCGCCTGCGCGAACTGTCCGCCGGGCACCCGATGGGCGACTACCTGCGCTTCGCCGCGCAGATCGCCGAGGCGCAGGACGCGCTGGCCGGCGGCGATCTCGCGGTCACCCCGCCCGATGCCGCGCAGGTGGGCGAAGCGCACGAGCGCGCCATGCCGCCGCTGCACGTCGCGCACTGGCGCCCGGGTCCTGGCCTGCGCAGCGTATTGCGCGGGCTCGCGAAGCACATGGCCGAGCATGCGCAACTGCTGCCGCCGCCGGTGCTCACCACCCTGGCCGCGCTGCGCGACGCCGACGACACCTGGATCGACACCCAGGTCGACAAGCTGGTCAACGGCATCACCGTGGGCCTCGACGTCGCCGCCGCCCCGCTGATCGGCGCGGCCGCCCAGGTGGTGTGGATGAAGACCGCCGCGGCGCTGGGCGCCGCCGCCTTCGCGCGGCTCGACGCCGAGGGGGTGTGCCCCGTGTGCGGCTCGCGCCCGGCCGCCAGCGTGCTGCGCATCGGCGGCGACGTGGGCGGGCACCGCTACCTGCACTGCTCGCTGTGCGAGTCCGAGTGGCACATGGTGCGCATCAAGTGCTCCAACTGCGAGGGCACGGAACAGGTGCGCTACCAGCAGCTCGAAGCGATCGACGGCGGGGCGCCGCGCCAGGAGGCGATCCGCGCGGAGACCTGCGACGACTGCGGCACCTACCTGAAACTCCTGCACCAGGACCGCGACCCGCACATCGAACCGGTCGCCGACGATCTGGCTTCCGTGGCCCTCGACCTGCTGGTGGCCGAATCGGGCTACCTGCGCAGCGGCCAGAACCTGCTTCTGATCCACGGCGACGCCGAATGAGCGGGGCGAGCGGGCGCGCGGGCGCCCGGGGAACGCGCGCGCCTGCCGGCCATTGACCGCGTGCTGCAGTGGCCCGCGGTGGCGGCATTAAAGGGGAGCGCCGGGCGCGCCCTGGTCACCCGCGCGGCGCGCGAGGCGGTCGAGGCGTTGCGCCTCGCCGACGTGCTGCCGGCCGGCGAAGCCGCCATCGAGGCCGCGATCACGCGCGCCATCGAGCGCGACGTCGCGGCCGCCACCGCGCCGCGCGTGCGGCCGGTGATCAACCTGACGGGCACGGTGCTGCACACCAACCTGGGCCGCGCCGTGATGCCCGAGGAAGCCGTGCGCGCGGCGGTGGCCGCCATGACCTCGGCCTGCGCGCTGGAGTTTGACTTAGGCAACGGCGGCCGCGGCGACCGCGACGACGCCGTCGAGGGCCTGCTGCGCGAACTCACCGGGCCGAGGCCGCCACGGTGGTCAACAACAACGCGGCGGCCGTCTACCTGCTGCTCAATACACTGGCGATGCGCCGCCAGGTGATCGTTTCGCGCGGCGAACTCATCGAGATCGGCGGCGCCTTCCGCATCCCGGACATCATGTCTCGCGCCGGCGCGAAACTGGTCGAGGTCGGCACCACCAACCGCACCCACCTGCGCGACTACGAAGCCGCGATCGGCCCGCGCACGGCCATGCTCATGAAGGTGCACTGGAGCAACTATGCGATCACCGGCTTCACCGCCCAGGCCGACGAAGGCGCACTGATCGCCCTGGCCCACGCGCGCGGCCTGCCGATGGTGATCGACCTGGGCTCCGGCACGCTGACCGACCTGGCCGCCTTCGGCCTGCCCCGCGAGCCGCTGCCGCAGGATTCGCTGCGCGCCGGTGCGGATCTGGTCACCTTCAGCGGCGACAAGCTCCTGGGCGGGCCGCAGGCCGGCCTGATGGTGGGTCGGCGCGAGCTGATCGCGAAAATCAAGAAGAACCCGCTCAAGCGCGCGCTGCGCGTCGGCAAGGTCACCATGGCCGCGCTGGAGGCGGTGCTCAGGCTCTACCAGGACCCGGACCGCCTGCCCGAGCGCCTCACCGTGCTCAAGCTCCTCCACGCGAGGCCCCGCCGACATCGCCGCCCAGGCGGCGCGCGTGCGCCCGCATCTGGAAGCCTGGCTCGCCGCCGTGGCACCCGGTGCCTGGCGCGTGGAGGAGGCGCCGATGCTCTCGCAGATCGGCAGCGGCTCGCTGCCGGTCGAGCGCCTGCCCAGCCACGGGCTGCGCGTGCTGCCGGTGGAAAAGCGCGGCGCGGGCCGCCGCCTGCGCGAACTGGAAGCGCGCCTGCGCGCCCTGCCGCAACCGGTGATCGGCTACGTGCGCGACGACGCCCTGCACTTCGACCTGCGCTGCCTCACCGACGAGGCCACCCTGCTCGCGCAGTGGCGCGCGGAGGCATCGAGCGCATGATCATCGGCACGGCCGGCCACATCGACCACGGCAAGACCACGCTGGTGCGCGCGCTCACCGGCGTGGACACCGATCGCCTGAAGGAGGAGAAGGCGCGCGGCATCTCCATCGAACTGGGCTACGCCTACGTGCCCCTCGAGGGCGGCGGCATGCTCGGCTTCATCGACGTGCCGGGGCACGAGAAGTTCGTCGCCACCATGCTGTCGGCATCGACTTCGGCCTGATCGTGGTGGCCGCCGACGACGGCGTGATGCCGCAGACCCGCGAGCATGTGCAGATCCTCGACCTGCTGGGCGTGCGCGAAGGCGCGGTGGCGCTGACCAAGATCGACCGGGCCGATGCCACGCGTGCCGAGGCGGTCGAGCGCGAGGTGGCCGCCCTGCTCGGGCCCACCACGCTGGCCGGGGCACCGGTGTTCCGCGTCGACGCGCCGCGCGGCACCGGCATCGACGCCCTGCGCGACCACCTGTTCACGGCGGCGCAATGTCATGAGGCGCGCAGCGCCGGCGGGCACTTCCGCCTCGCGGTGGACCGCTGCTTTTCCCTGTCCGGGCGCCGGCACGGTCGTCACCGGCACGGTATTCGCGGGCCGCGTGGCGGTGGGCGACGAAGTGCGCATCGCCCCGCGCGGACTGACGGCGCGGGTGCGCTCCATCCACGCGCAGAACCGCAGCGCGGCGGAAGGCCGCGCCGGCGAGCGCTGCGCCCTGAACCTGGCCGGCATCGCGCGTGAAGACGTGGCGCGCGGCGACTGGGTGACCGCACCGGTGCTGGACATGGCGAGCGACCGCGTCGATGTCGAATTGCATCTCGCGGCCTCGGAGCCGCGCGCATTGAGCACCTGGATGCCGCTGCACGTGCACAGCGGTGCGGCGCACCTGACCGCGCGGGCCGTGCCGCTCGAACCCGTCACCATTGCCCCGGGCACCACCGGCCTGGCGCAACTGGTGCTTTCGGCGCCGACCTTGCTGGTGCAGGGCGACATCCTGGTGCTGCGCGACACCAGCGCCTCGCGCACCGTCGGCCGTGCCCGCGTGCTCGACACGCGCGCGCCGGCGCGCCGGCGCCGCACCCCGCATCGCCTCGCAGTGCTCGACGCCCTGCGCGCCGCAGACCCTCCCGAGCGCCTGAAACGACTGGTCGAGATCACGCCCACCGGGGTGGACCTGTCCGTGTTCGCGCGCGACGCCAACCTGCGCGACGCCGAATGTCCGGCACCGGAACCGGACTGGCGCGTGGTCGAGGATGGCGGCGCACGCCGCGTGTTCGCCGCGCGGCACTGGAAGGCCTCGAGCGAGCGCGCCATGGCCGCATTGGCCGACTTCCACGCCCGCGAGCCCGATCGACTCGGGCCCGACGTCGCGCGCTTCCGCCGCCTGGGGCTGCCCGAGGCCACGCCCGAGACGGCCGCCGCCATGGTGCGGGCCTGGGTGCGCGAAGGCGTGCTGGCGCAGTCCGGCCCCTGGCTGCACCTGCCCGGCCACACCGTGGCGCTCACCGAGGCCGAGCGGCGCGTCTTCCGCGTGCTGGCCTCGCTGATCGCCAACGGCCATTACGACCCGCCCTGGGTGCGCAGCCTCGCCGCCGAGATCCGCCTCGAGGAAGCACAGGTTCGGCGCCTGCTGGTGAAAGCCGCGCGACTGGGCGAACTGCACCAGGTGGTCAAGGACCTGTTCTACGCGCCTGCGGTGATCGCGCGCCTGGCCGGCCTGGTCAACGCCATCGCCGAACGCGAGGGCGTGGTGCGCGCGGCCGACTTTCGCGACGCGACCGGCCTGGGGCGCAAGCGTGCCATCCAGATCCTGGAATACTTCGATCGCGTCGGCTTCACGCGCCGCATCCGCGACGACCATGTCGTGCGCGATGCGCGCATGTTCGACACGGCGGAGGTGCGCGCGGCATGAGACACCTGGAAGGGAATCGTCCCCGGTGGGGCGGCCGGACTTCAAATCCGGTTGGGGGCGTCAGACGCTCCCGGGTGGGTTCGGACTCCCACTCCCTTCCGCCATTCAGGAGCGCGCTGATGCGCGTGCGCGAACTCGACTTCCCCGACGACCCTGCACTACTTCGTCGAGCGCCACACCTGGGCGCGCCGCGAGGCCGGACGGCAGCGTCACCTGCGGCATGACCTCGCTGGGCGCGGCGCTGGCCGGGGAACTGATGGGCTGCATGCCCAAGAGCCTTCAGCTCGCCATCGAGCGCGACCGCGCCATGGCGGTGGTGGAACTCGCCAAGGCCGTGACCTCGGTGCGCGCGCCGATCGCCGGCACCGTGATCGCCGCCAACGAGGCGCTCAAGACCGAGCCCGAGCGCATCGGCCGCGACCCGTACGGCGACGGCTGGATGGTGCGATTTGCGCCCGAGGACTGGACGCGCGATGCCGCGCTGCTGGTCCACGGTCCCGCGGTCGCCGAGGCGATGGAGCGCGCGATGGTGCGCGAGCGCTATGGCGAGTGACGCGCCTTCGCCCAAGCGCCTGGCCATCCTGATGTGGGCGGCCGACGCGGGACGACCCCCGCGCGCGCCGCCACGCCGATCTTCCATGCCGCCGTGGCGGCCGCGATGGATGCCGAAGTCGAGATGCACTTCACCGCGCGCGCGGTGCGCCTGCTGGTCGAAGGCGTGGCCGCGGGCCTGCGCGCCAGCCCGGCCGACCCCAAGACCCTGCACGACTTCCTGCGCGAGGCGCACGGCCACGGCGTGCGCCTGCTGGCTTGCTCCCATGCGCTGGCCGCGCATGCGAACGGCGCGGCCCTGATCGCGGAGTGCGCGGGCCCGGTGGGCGCCGCGGCCTTCGTCGACCGGCAACTCGACCCCGAGTGGGTGTGCGCGATCTATTGAGGCGGCCTCGCGAACGCGGCGGCTGTCGGGGTTGGCCGAAAGCACAGCCGGCTTGACGCGCCGTCGCCGAGACCCAAGATAGACTCTTGCGCTTTTCCCGCCGCCCGCTCTTGCCCCTCTCGTCCGTGCGCCGCCTGCATCGCCTCATCGCCTGCCTGCTGCTCGTCGGCGCCGCCGGCGGCCTGCGTGCGGCCGACCTCACGGTCTTCGCGGCTGCCAGCCTCAAGGATGCCCTCGACGAGAACGTCAGGGCCTTCGCCGCGAAGTCCGGCCACAATGTGCGCGTCTCGTACGCGGGAAGCAACGCGCTGGCCCGGCAGATCGAATCGGGCGCGCCGGCCGACCTGTTCATGTCCGCCGACGAGGAATGGATGGACTACGTGGGCCAGAAGAACCTGCTCGCCGCGGGAACGCGACGCGACCTTCTGACCAACAGCCTGGTGCTGATCGCCCCCGCCGACAGCAAGGTGAAGCTGTCCATCGCCCCGGGCTTCCGGCTCGCCGCCGCGCTCGCCGGCGGCCGGCTGGCGCTCGCGAACCCGGATTCGGTGCCGATCGGCAAGTACGCCCGCGCGGCGCTCACCCGGCTGGGGGTCTGGACCGACGTCGAGAAGTCGCTCACGCGCTCCGAGAACGTCCGTGCCGCGATGGTGCTGGTGGCGCGCGGCGAAACCCCGCTGGGCATCGTCTATGCCACCGACGCACGGGTCGAACCCGGGTGCGCGTGGTCGACACCTTCCCGGCCGACCTGCATCCGCGGGTGGTGTATCCGGTCGCGATCCTCGCCGGCAGGCAGAACGCGGCCTCGCAGGCACTCTACGACCACCTGTTCGGAGCCGACGCGCGCACCGTCTGGACCCGCTTCGGCTTCGGCCAGCCGCGCTGACACTCGAGCAACGATGGGACGCACGCCCCGCGTTGCGTCGAATGCGGTATACATCGGGACATGACGCAGGAGTCCCGATCACACGAGACGGCGGCCGCGGTGGCGCCGGCCATCGCGGCGGTGGTCTATGAACACGGCGAGACCGCGGAATCCGCCCTGCGCGACGCCGTCGCCCGGCTGCGCCGACGCGGGGTGCGCGTGGCCGGACTGGTTCAGCTGACCCTGCGCGAACACCCCGACGCGCGCTGTCGCGTGGTGCTCGAGAACGTGGCGACCGGCAGCCGCCACGACCTGACCCAGAACCTCGGCCCGGGCTCGCAATCCTGTGCCCTCGACGCCGCCGCGCTGGCCGACGCCTCGCGCGTCGTCCGCGAAGCCCTGGCCGGCGATGCGCAACTGGTGGTCATCTCCAAGTTCGGGGCTCTGGAGGCCGCGGGCGGCGGATTCCGGGACGAGTTCACGCAGGTCGCAGGCGCCGGCTTGCCGCTCCTGACCTCGGTGTCGACACGACTGCTCGGGGAATGGCACGCATTCGCCGGAGAGTTCGCGCAATGCCTCGCCCCGCGCAGCGCAGCCATCCTCGATTGGTGGGAAGCGCTGCAATCCCGGCCAACCGAGGTGCGGCCATCTCCGTAAGTCGGCCGCACCCGGTCGTCGGGACCCAAGCACTTCCGGCCGTCGCGGCACGCCGTGCAACCACGGCGAATGACGCCCTCGTCGATGCACCCGCGCCGGAAACCGGACATGTCCGGCCCGGCACCGACTGTTCAGTTCGCCTTGTGGAAGTTGAGTCTTTCAAGCAGCGCGACGCACTCGGCGCGGCTCTCCGGCTTGCGAGCCGCCGGCACGCCGCGGGCGATGGCCCGCAGCGCGATGCCGTCATAGTCGCTGCTGATCACGCCGACCGCGATGCCGGGATACCGCCTGGCGACTTCACAGGCGAGGTCGATCCCGTCTTCACCCATCAGGTGGCAGTCACTGATGAACAGGTCGCAGTGGTCGCCGATGACTTGAGCAGGTCCAGTGCGCTGGCCGAATCCCAGCAGGTCATGACCGCGCATCCGAGTCGGTCGAACAACCTCGACAGCAGCGCCGCGTAATTCCGAATCGTCATCGACGTAAAGGATGCGGCCGTGAAGGTTGGTCGATAGCCGTTCAGGCGCGATTCGTCGTGCGAATCCGTCATTCGATCACCTGTGCTCGATCAAGGCTGCATCCGTATGCGAGGCAAGCACGCCGTCCGCTAGCGCAGCTCGAAGAGTGCTTCGAACCGGGCCACCTCGAGGATCTTCGCGACCGTCCCGGGCACCCGCTTGAGCGCCAGCGGCTTGCCAGCATCCTGGCCTTGTCGCGCAGGATCAAGAGCATGCCGAGCGCGGCGCTGTCGAGGTAATCCAGTCTCGAAAGGTCGACGAGCAGCCGGGGCGTAGGCGCGGCCAGCGCAGATTGCGTCGGTGGTCGAGAACAACGCGCGATCCTCGAAGCCGAAGCGCCCTTCCAGGCTGACATGCGTGGTGTCGTCGCGACTGGTCACTCGGACGTTCATGGGAACGTGGCTTTCCGCGCCACCGTGACCGCCCGATGCACACGCATCCGGGCACCCAGGATCCGATCGTTCCGGAACGCTCGTCGGAGGCGGTGGCGAGCGACTGCTGGGCGCACAAGTATCGGGCCCGGCCTGCGGTCGGGGAATACGCAAGACCGAGAGTTCGAACTACCGGAAAACCGGTAGTACCCGCCTCAGGGCGCCGCGATGCCCTCGCGCACGGCGTAGCGCGTCATCTCGGCAACGGTCTTCAAGCCCAGCTTGCGCGCGATGTTGCGCCGATGCACCTCCACTGTGGCCGGCGAGATGTGCAGCAGGTCGCCGATCTCGGGCCCACGCTTGCCCCATGGCGATCAGGCGCAGTACCTCGCGCTCGCGCCGCGCGAGGCGCCCGGAGTCGGCGGCGCCGGACACCTCGGCGGCCAACGCCGCGGCGACTTCGGGCGAAAAATAGCTCTGCCCGGCGGTCACCGCACGGATGCGCGCTCGAGTTCCTCGCCCGCTGATGCCTTGGCGACGTAGGCGCTCACCCCGGCGCGCAAGGCTTCGGCCACGATGCGCCGCTCGACAAAGGCGGACAGGGCGATCACCCGAATCTTCGGGAAATCCTGGTCAATCGGACGGCGATCTCGATGCCGTTGATATCCGGCAGGCCGATGTCCAGCACGACGATGTCCGGATCGAGCGAGCGCACATGCTCCACCGTCTCGGCCCCGCTGCCCCGCCTCGCCGACCACTTCGATGCCGGCACATCGTTCCAGCGCCGCCCGCACGGCCTCGCGCACCAGGCGGTGGTCGTCCGCCAACAGAACCCGGATGATCATGCCGGCACGCCCCTCGCGCGCCACATGGCCTTGCGGGCATGGCACGAAAACGCGCGCGCACGTACCGGAGGAGCGGCTTTCGAGTTCCAACCGACCGCCGATGCGCGAGAGCGCCTCCCGAGTACCGCGGCAGCCCCAGCCCGTCGCCCGCTCCGGCTCCTGCGAAACCCTCTCCCTCGTCGATGACCGAGATCACCAGTTGGTCGGCTTGCAGCCGCAGCACCACACGCGCGTGATCCACGCCGGCATGCTTGCTCACGTTGATCAACAGTTCGCGCACCGCGCGGTAGGCGATCGCGCGTTCATCGATACCCAGGGCAGGCTGGCCGACCTCGCTTTCGACCGTCACGGTCAGCCCGTACTGCGCCCGGAATTCCTCGGCAAGCCAGTCGATCGCCGGCACCAGACCCAGTGTGTCGAGAACCGGCGGCGCAAGCTGGGCCGCGAGCGAGCGGGTGGATGCGTCGGCACGTTCGATCAGGTCGGCCACCTCCTTGGCGATCGCGTGCGCGTGGTAATCCGATGTCTTGAGCAACGGCGCCAGCCGGATGCGGGCGACGGCCAGGGTCTGCGCGATGTCGTCGTGCAGGTCGCGGGCGATCCGCGTCGCTCGCGTTCCTCGGCGGCGGCCAGGCTCGACGTCAGTTGCCGCAGTTGCTCGGTCCGCTCGGCCACGCGCTGTTCCAGGGTGCGATTGAGCTCCTCGATGCGCTGTCGCGCCGCCCGACGCTCCGTCACGTCTGCGAAGGACGTGACGGCGCCCGACACCTGACCGCCTTCGAAGGTGGGCGAAGCGCTCACCTCCAGCCAGCGTCGCTCGCCCCTGCCATCGGAGACCTCCATCGATACGCCGTGGCGCGGCGTGCCGGTCCGAATCGCCAGCATGGCAGGATGTTCATCGCCGGGGATGTCGCTACCATCCTCACGCCGCGCCTGCCATGCCGGGTCCAGCGACGATCGGCCCATCAACTGCGACTCGGTCATCCCGAGAATGCGAAGCGCCGCCGCGTTGAACGCCCGCACCTCGCCGTCCGACGTCTGGCTTACCACGCCTTCCGACAGGCTTTCCAGGGCCAGGCGGTGCTCGGCATCCTGCCGCGCAAGGGTTTCGCGCATGGCGTCTTCCCTCGCGACCCGCTTGAGAAACGTCCAGGCGAGAAGCGCGGTCGCCAGCGATAGCAGGACACTCAATCCCGCGCCGCGCAAGCTCCGCTTGCCCCATGCCTCCAGCACGTCGTCCCACGGCTGCCCGGCGCGCACGTGAGTCCGGCGAGCGGCAAGCGATGCATGCCCAACAGATAGTCACGGCCCATTGAGCGGGGAGACGAACGGCGCGACGGCCACGCGCTGTTGCGCCGGCAAGCGCCCGAACGCGTCCGAGCCGGTGATGTTGCGTCCGATCCCATCGCGTTCGTAGGGCGCGCGGGCCAATACCACCCCGCGGCTGCTGACAAGCGCGCTCAGATAGGTGTCGTCGAGGTCCAGAAGGCGATGCATTGCCACCAGGAAATCGCTCGGGATCAGCGCCACGGCGCGCCGGCCAGCAGCCGAGGCCATGGCCACAGGCAGCACGGGCACCTTCCCGGGCCGATCGATCGGATCCCCGATGACCAGCACATCGGGCAAGGTCGTCGCGCCGAGGGCCAGCGCGAGACCGGCCTCGCAGCGCCGGGTCGGTCTCGTCTGAACCCTGCCAGGGCGCGATCACTCCCAGCCGTCCAGATAACGCAGCAGACGGCGATGGACATCGATCATATGGCGCAGGCTGGCGCCGTCCCCGTCATGCGAGAGCAATTCGCGAAGGCCCGCATCGACTTCGCGCAGGCGCGAATGGACGAAGGCGTCGGTCAGGGCAGCGAACGCAAGCGCACGCTCCTCGCCGCGCCCGATGGTTTCGCGCCGGTCCTGCCAAGTATAGAGGGCCGTGAGGCCCCAGATCAGCACGAGCGCGAAGATGAACGCCTGGAGGACGCGTCGCCTGGCAGCCGAGTACGGCACATGTGGATCCCGCGTGACCACGAGACGCCCCGCGCGCGGCCTTCGCTTGCGACCGCTCAGGAATGATGCACAGGATTATAGGGGGCGGCACGAGCCGTGGCGAAGCAGCGTCATGGTTCACCATCTGCGCCCCCCGGGAGGCCCATCATGCGCAGTCGCCGCGCAGCATCCGGTTGTTCGTCGCCCTCCACGAGGAGCTGTCGTTCACGCGAGCGGCATAGCGCGTGGGCGATCGCGTCCGGGCCGCGGATCGGCGCCGCGGTCATTGCCAGCACGCTGAAGCTCGCCAACCCCATCGGCCACCCGCGCAGTCATCTAGGACAACAGTCGACCGGACACTAAGCCCGCAACCAGCAGGCCCGCCGCCTGCGGCACCAGTGCAAAGGTGCGCAGGAGCAGGGGCGTGAGCGGCGCCGGTTCGTTCGCGGCACCGATCTCGCGCCACAGGCGCCAGGCATGCGGTGCCAGGGCCAGGGGTGCCAGCGCCATGACCTGGCCCGCGAGCCAGGCAACCGGCAGGAGCGCGAGGAACCCGGCCGCCAGCCACGCGCCGATGAACAGGCGCGAGGCCCGCGCCCCGAAGCGCACCGCGAAGGTTCGTCGACCCGCCAGCGCGTCATGCTCCCGATCACGATGGTTGTTCACGCCCAACGCGGCGGCAGCAAAGCTGCCCAGGGAGAATCCGGCGAACAGGTCCGCGGCGCCGAAGCGTCCGGTCAGCAGCCATGCGGTGCCGCACACCGCCACCGGCCCGAAGAACGCCAGCACGGTCGCTTCGCCCCAGCAGGAATAGGCGATCGGCCTCGGGCCCGCCATGTACGCCAGCGCAGCGGCCAGCGAGGCCACCCCGATGACGATCACCGGCCAGCCGCGCCACAGGGCCAGAGCCAGGCCCAGCGTGGTGGCGACAGCCGCGGCAGCGACGATCGCAGCGCGCACCTCGCCACGACTCAACCAGCCATGCGCGGTGGCGCGCGGCAGACCGTGGCGCTGGCCGACCGACTCCGCACCGCGCTCGGTATAGCCGAGATCGTTCTGCAGGTTGGTGACCACCTGCATCAGGACGGCCACCGCCAGGGCCGCCAGCGCCGGCCCGATTGGAATCGGCACGCCCCCGCTCCACGCCAGCGCGAGTCCGACCACTACGGGGCTGGCCGACATCGGCAGGCTTGACGGGCGAACCGCTGCATGCCACGCGGTCCAGGAGCCCGGAACCACCATGGGCCTTGCAACGGCGCACAGGAGGCCCAGCGAAGCGAGGGAATGAATCGGGCACGGTCAGCATGTGCCGACCTTACCCACATGGCGGGCCGGGAACTTGCTCGAAAATCAAAAGTCGCCGACGAAACCCGGCGCGATCCGACGCCACGCGGGCCGGATCTGCCGATCAGTCCGCACGACAAGGCTGGCCAGGCCAGCCGCTCAGCGTCCCGCTTCCAGCATGCGCAGCATGTAGTCGTCCGCCTCGTCGCGCGCCTCCTGCTCGCGGAATCGCGCGCTGCGCACGCTCATGAGTTCGGAGAACGAAGGCGGCTGGCCGACCCCGTCGAGGAAGGCCTGGATGCGCGAATCGAGCAGGCGCGAGAGGATGGCGGCGGATTCGTGCGCCTGCTGCCAGTGGGTTTCCAGCGTGCGCCAGCGCAGCATGCGCGGGTCGATGCGCGCCGTCGGCTCGCGGTGGTCGTAGAGCGCCACGCCCGCGCCGTCGGCGAACTCGGCACCTGCACTCCCTTGTCCGTTGTCGAAGTCCACGATGAAGCCCTCTGGCGCGATGTTCGGTGATGATCCGCGGGTGCCGCGCGCCTCGGTCGGGAAAACCGCGTGATGTAGAGCGGGCACCCATTCTGGCTGAAGGCCGGGCCCTGAAGCCAACGGCGGATTTGACGGTTCGTGACATTTGTCACGGCGGCGTTGCCGGAAAGCAACGCCCGACCATGTCGTCGGCATCGAAACCGCGCCGGAAAGCAAAAGGGCCACCTTTTGGGTGGCCCTTCGTCGATGCGCGCGCCCGGTGGGGGCGGCACAGCGTGAAAAGAATGTCCGTTCAGCGCAGGAGCGAGAGCACCTGGTTGGGCAGCTGGTTCGCCTGCGCCAGCATGGCCGTGCCGGCCTGCTGCAGCACCTGGGCACGCGAGAGCGCCGCGGTTTCCGTCGCGTAGTCGGCATCGACGATGCGGCTGCGGGCGGAGGCGTTGTTCTCGGAGGCGACCTGCAGCACGCTGATGGCCGATTCCATGCGGTTCTGCGCGGCGCCGAAGTTGGCGCGCTCGGTGGTGACCTTGTCGATCGCCGCGTCGATGGCGGTGATCGCGGAAGTCGCGAGCGAGGCGGTGGTGATGTTGCCGCTGGTCACCGCGGTGATGGTCGAGTTGTTGTCCAGGCGCGTGGTGTTGATGCTGATGGTGTCGTTCGACGTCGTGCCGGCGCCGACCTGGAAGGTGAGCGTGCCGGCCGAGGCGCCGAGGATGTTCTGGCCGTTGAACTGCGTGCCGGCCAGGGTACGGGTGATTTCGGAGCCGAGCTGCTGGAACTCGGCGTCGAGGTTGGTGCGGTCCGAGGTGCTGTTGGTGGCGTTGGCCGACTGGACGGCCAGTTCGCGCATGCGCTGCAGCATGTCGGAAACCTTGGAGAGCGCGCCTTCGGCGGTCTGCGCGAGGGAGACCGCGTCGTTGGCATTGCGCACCGCGACGTTCATGCCCTTGACCTGGGCATTGAAGCGTTCCGCGATCGCCAGGCCCGCCGAATCGTCCTTGGCACTGTTGACGCGCAGGCCGGACGACAGGCGTTGCACGGCCTGGCCCAGCGCGGCTTGCGAGCTCGACAGGTTGCGCTGCGTGTTCAGCGACGGAAGATTGGTATTGATGCCGGACATGTGACGGCTCCTTCAGGCGGCGGTTCGTGTGACCGATGGAATCCCAAGACAGTGACGCCGCTGCCGCTGGCAGCGGGTCCCCCGTTGTCGCGAAGTCCCCGGGGTTCCCGATGAATCGCGCGATGGTGCAAAGATTAACGCCCGTCCCCGGGCCGCCATGAACCGAAAAACGGGGGGCGCAAGCCCGCAATTCGGGCGATGCGCGCCGCGGGCCGGCGTTCTCGCGCGATGCGGGTCAGTCGTCGTCGAAATCCCACAAGCGATGCCCGTCCAGCGCCAGGCGGTGGCGCGCCTCGGCCGCGTCGAAGCGCACGGCCTCGGCGCCCAGCAGGGCCTCGATGGCCAGGCGCTGCGCGGTCAGCACGTCCGACAGGCTGGCCTCGCCCAGCGCATGGGCCCGCGCGGTGAGCGCGGCACTTTTCTGCAGCGCCTCGGCGGCGGCCTGCGCCTGGCGCCAGGTCTGGTAGGCGCGATCCGCGGTGGCGAAGGTCGCGGCGGCATCCGCCGCGAGGCGCCGCTCGATGCCCGCGGCGCGCGCGCGCGCCACGTCGATCTGCGCGACCGCCTGGTCGGCCCCGGCCGCCCGGGCCGCGCCGCCGATCGGGATGGACAGGACCAGGCCCAGCACGCGCTCGTTGCCGGCGCGTTCCGAGGCGAAGCGCACGCCCACCGTCGGGTCCGGCGTGCGCTCGGCGCGCGCGCGTTCGGCCGCCGTGCGGCGCCGCTCCACCTCGGCGCGCGCGAGCGCGAGTTCGTGGTTGTGTTCCGTGATGCGCGCCTCCCACCAGGCGGCGTCGTGCTCGACCGGCAGCGCGCTGGCGGCCGGCGCCTGCGACGGCAGCGGCAGGCCGGGAAAGCTGCGCGCCAGTTCGCTCTTCGCCACCGCCTCGCGGGTGCGCGCGCCGGCCCACGCGGCCTCGGCCTGCGCCAGCGCGGCGTCGGCCAGCAGGGCTTCCTGGCGCGCGGCGTCGCCGAGTTGCGCGCGCCGCGCCACCACCTGTGCCTGGCGTGCGAGCAGGTCGCGCTGCTCGCCCCAGCGCCGCGACTGCGCCGCCGCGCGGGTCCAGGCGAACCACAGGCGCAGCAGGGTGCGCCCGGTCTCGTGGCGTGCGTCGCCCACCGCCAGGCGTGCCTGTTCCACGGCCTGGTCGCCCAGGCGCGCATCCAGAGCCCCCTTGGAGCCGAGGCGCAGCGCGCGCTCGACCGTCAGGTCCCATTCGGCGAGGGTGCGCCCCGCCGTGGCATCGTGGCGCGAGGCGGCGCCGACGCGCACGCCGGGCTCGTAGGGGCCGGCGACCAACCTGCGCCGGTTGGCTTCCTCGACGCCGATGCCGGCGCGCGCGGCCGCCACCGCGGGATGGTCGAGGATGGCGGTGCGCGCCACCGGCGTGGGCGGCAGGTCGGGGGCCTCCGCGCGCTGCGCCCGCGCGGGCGATGCGGCCGATGCCGCGCACAGGATGAGGATGGCTGAGGCTTTCATGCGGTCACCTCCGGGGCGACGGGTAGGGCTGCGGCGCCGAAGCGGCGGTACAGGGCCGGCAGGAGCAGCAGGGTGAGCAGCGTCGAGGAGACCAGGCCGCCGATCACCACGATGGCGAGCGGGCGCTGGATCTCGGAGCCCGGACCGCTGGCGAACAGGAGCGGCAACAGGCCCAGGGCGGTGATGCCGGCGGTCATCAGCACGGGACGCAGGCGCCGGCGCGCGCCCTCGACCACCGCGCGCTCCGGCGCCATGCCGGCCGCGCGCAACTGGTTGAAGCACGACACCATCACCACGCCGTTGAGCACCGCGATGCCGAGCAGCGCGATGAAGCCCACCGAGGCGGGCACCGACAGGTACTCGCCCGAGGCGGCCAGCGCGAACACGCCGCCGATCAGCGCGAAGGGGATGTTGGCCAGCACCAGCAGGGCCTGGCGCACCGTGCCGAAGGTCAGCGTGAGCAGCAGGAAGATGAGGCCCAGAGAGAGCGGCACCACGACGGCCAGGCGGGCGCTGGCGCGCTGCTGGTTCTCGAACTGCCCGCTCCAGGCGATGCGGTAGCCGGCCGGCAGCGGCAGCGATGCCGCCGCGCGCCGCGCATCCTCGACGAAGCCGACCAGGTCGCGGCCGCGCACGTTGGCCTGCACGACGACGAAGCGCTCGGCGTTCTCGTGGTCGATCTTGACCGGTCCCTCGGCCCGCTCCAGCCGCGCGACCTGCGCCACCGGCACCGACTGGCCGCCGGGCAGGGTGAGGGTCATGGCCGCGAAGGCCGCCGGGGAGGTGCGGATGCCCTCGGCGCCGCGCAGCAGCAGCGGCGTGCGCCGCGTGCCCTCGAGCACCAGGCCGGCCACCCGCCCTTCAACCTGCGCGCGCAGGGCGTCGCCGATGTCGTCGACGGACGCGCCCAGCCGCCCGGCGGCAAGCCGGTCGATGATCACGCGGTAGTACTGCACCCCCTCGTTCTTGATGGTCAGCACGTCCTCGGCGCCGGGCACCTTCGCGAGCGTCTCGACCAGGCGCGCGGCGTAGCCGTTGAGCGTGGCCAGGTCCGGCCCGTACACCTTCACGGCCAGGTCGCCGCGCACGCCCAGCAGCATCTCGTCGACGCGCATCTCGATGGGCTGGGTGAAGGAGAACGCGACGCCGGGAAAGCCGGCCAGCACCGCGCGCAACTGGTCGATGAGCCAGTCGCGGTCGGGGTTGCGCCACTCGGCCTTCGGCTTCAGCACCAGGAAGGTGTCGGTCTGGTTGAGCCCCATGGGATCGAGGCCGATCTCGTCGGCCCCGGTGCGCGCGACGATGCCGCGCACCTCGGGCACGGCGGCCAGGATGGCCTTCTGGATCGCCGTGTCGGTGGCGGTGCTCTGCTCGAGGCTGATCGAGGGCAGCTTCTCGATGCCGATGATCAGGTCGCCCTCGTCCATCGAAGGCATGAAGGTCTTGCCGATGAAGGGGAACAGCGCCGCGGCAGCCACCAGCGCGACCAGCGCGCCGCCCATGCACAGGCGAAAGCGCCTGAGCGCGAAGTCGAGCAGCGGCGCGTAGAGCGCCTGCGCGCGGCGCACGATCCATGGCTCGGCATGGCGGCCCGGCGCGATCGCCAGCGACGCCGCCACCGGCACCACGGTGAGCGCCAGCAGCAGGGCCGCGCCCAGCGCGTAGACGATGGTGAGCGCCACCGGCGCGAACAGCTTGCCCTCCAGGCCTTCCAGCGTGAGCAGGGGCAGGAACACCACCACGATGATCAGCACGCCGGAGGCCACCGGCGCGGCCACCTCGCCCACGGCCGCGGCGATGCGCGCGAGCGGCGGCCGCGGATCCTCCTCGGCAAGTCGGGTGACGACGTTTTCCACCACCACCACGGCGGCGTCGACCAGCATGCCGATGGCGATCGCCAGGCCGCCCAGGCTCATCAGGTTGGCGGTCAGCCCCGTGGCCCGCATGAGCACGAAGGTGGCGAGCGCCGCCAGCGGCAGGGCCAGCGCCACCGTGAGCGCGGCGCGGGCATGGCCCAGGAACACGAACAGGAACACCACCACCAGCACCACGGCCTCGGCGAGCGCGCGCGCCACCGTGCCGGCGGCCCGCTCGACCAGCGCGCCGCGGTCGTAGAACACCCGCGTGGTCACGCCCTTCGGCAGCCGGGGCGCCAGTTCGGCCAGGCGCTCGCGCACGCCCTCGACCACCGCGCGCGCGTTGGCGCCGCGCAGGCCCAGCACCAGGCCCTGCACCGCCTCACCCTTGCCGTCGGCGGTGACGGCGCCGTAGCGGGTGAGGCTGCCGACGCGCACTTCGGCGATGTCGCCCACCCGCACCGGCGCGCCGTCGCGCGCGGCCACGGTGACCGCACGCAGGTCGCCCTCCGAGCGGATGGCGCCCTCGGCGCGCACCAGCAGGGTCTCCTCGCCCTCGCGGATGCGCCCCGCGCCGTCGTTGCGGTTGTTGGCCTCCAGCGCGGCCATCAGCATCGCCGGGGTCACGCCGCGCGCCTGCATGGCGGTGTTGTCGGGCACCACCTCGAAGGCGCGCACCGCGCCGCCCAGCGCGTTGACGTCCGCCACGCCGGGCAGCGTGCGCAGCGCGGGGCGGATGGTCCAGTCGAGCAGGGTGCGGCGTTCGGCCAGCGTCAGGTCGCCGCCCTCGATGACGAACATGAACATCTCGCCCAGGGGCGTGGTGATGGGCGCCATGCCGCCGGTCACGCCGGGGGGCAGGTCGCGCGCGATGCCGGCCAGGCGCTCGGCCACCTGCTGGCGCGCCCAGTAGATGTCGGTGCCGTCGACGAAGTCCAGCGTGATGTCGGCGATCGCGTACTTGGAGACCGAGCGCACCAGGCGCTTGTCCGGAATGCCCAGCATCTCCAGTTCGATCGGCGTGGCGATGCGCGCCTCGACCTCCTCCGGCGTCATGCCCGGCGCCTTGTAGATGATCTTGACCTGGGTGGAGGAGACGTCGGGGTAGGCGTCGACCGGCAGCGCCCGGTAGGCGCGCACGCCGGCCGCGGCCAGCGCGAGCGCGGCGACGACGACGAGCAGTCGCTGGGAGAGCGACCAGCGCACGAGGGCGGCGAGCATCAGCGCACCCCGCCGATGCCGGCTTCGATCGCCTTCAGTGTCGCCACGCCCTTGACCGCGATGCGCCGCCCGGGCGCGAGATCGCCCTTGACCAGCGCGCGTCCGGCGCTTTCCTCGAGCACCTGCACCTCGACGGCCGTGAAGCCGCCGTCGGCCTCGGCATAGACGCGCGCGCGGCCGTCGCGCCGCGCCAGCGCCGCGGCCGGCACCTCGATGGCGCCGCCGGCAGCGGCGGCCCCCAGCACGGCTTCGACGAGTTGCCCGGCCTTGAGGCGTTCGGCGCCCGCCTTCACCTCGGCACGCACGGCGATGGTCTGGGTGCTGCCGGAGACCGCGCGGCCGACCGCGATCACGCGGCCGGCCACGCCGGCGGCCGGCACCTGGACCGGCGCGCCCACCGCCACGCCGGCCGCCTGCGCGACCGGCACCTGGATTTCCAGCCACAGCGGCGAGAGCTGCGCGAGCTTCAGCACCGGCGCGGCCGCTTCCAGCCGCTGGCCGGGCACCGCATACTGCTCGAGCACGGTGGCGTCGAACGGCGCAGTCAGCGTGATGCCGGTGCCGACCGCGCGCCCGCTCTTGAGGCGCGCGATGGCCTCGCCCGACACGCCGGCCGCATTGAGCGCGGCGGTGCGCTCGGCGAGGTCGGCCGCCACCTCCTGCGCACGGGCGCGCGCGGCTTCGAGCCGCGCGGCGGCGATGATGCCTTCTTCATGCAGCTTCTCGTCGCGCGCCAGGGCCGTGGCGGCCAGCTGGTGCTGGGCCGACGCCTGCAGGTAGGTGTGCTGCAGGTCGGCCAGGCCCGGGCTCACCAGGCGCGCCAGCACCTGGCCGCGTCGCACGGTCTGTAGCGTCGCCACCGGCACCGCCTCGACCAGCGCCGCCAGCGGCGCGCTGACCACCCGCAGCTGGGTGGCGGGAATGGTCACCTGGGCCGGCAGGCCCTGTGAGCCTTCGCCGGCGCGCGCCTGGAGCGCGGCGACCTCGATGCCGGCCCGGGCGGCCTCAGCCGGCGCGATGCGCAGGCGCTCGGCGGAGAAGGCGGAGAAGGCGAAAAGACACAGGCACGCGACAACGGCGCGCCGCAACGCTTGCGACACATGGAACATGGTGAACCCCGACTGCGGCGAGCCGTTCGCGGTGGAACGGCCGCGACCCACGGCATGCGCCGTCCGCCACGGTTCGTGGCGAAGGGCGCTCCTGACAACGGTGCGTCAGGCGAGGCGGGGGGGTGCCTGGGCGGGCGGGGTGAGGCGTGGCGCGCGCCCGACCAACGCCGGCGCGGCCGGCAACGGCACGGGCCGCCACAGGGCGGTCGGCGGAAGCGGCGCCGGCAGGGCCGGCGCGATCGCGAGGTCGGGCAGGTCGAACGAGCCCTTGCGGCGCAGTTCCTGGCCCACGCCGATGGCGGGCGATTCGTCCGGCAGGGCGTGGGAGACGTCCAGCGCGGCGAGATCGCCATGGCCCTGCGACACCGCGCCGTGCATGTGCACGCCGGTGGCACCGCCGCGGTCGCCACCCAGATGGGCGTGCAACAGCGGCGCCATGCCTTGCAGCATGGCGAAGACGGCGACCAGGAACCAGTGGCGCAGCTTCATGACGACTCGATTATAGGCGCCGCATCCTGACGCCTTCTTGACCCGGCGCAAACGCCGGGCGGGTTGCACCCTACTTCCAGTCGCGCGCGCCGGCCGCCATGAAGCCGCCATCGACCGGAATCACGGTGCCGCTGATGTAGGCCGCCTTGTCGGAGGCAAGGAAACCCGCGACGGCTGCGATCTCCTCCGGCAGGCCGTAGCGCCCGGCGGGGATCGCGTTGGTATAGGCACGGCGGAAGGCCTGCGAATGCAGCACCTGGGTGAGCGGCGTGTCCACCGGCCCGGGCGCGATGGCGTTGGCGGTGATGCCGTGCTCGGAGAGTTCGGCGGCGATCTGGCGCGTGAGCCCGATGACGGCCGCCTTGGACGTGCCGTAGGCCGTGCGCCCGGCGCCCACGGCGCGCATGCCGGCCACCGAGGCGATGTTGATGATGCGCCCGAAGCCGGTCTTCAGCATCAGGCGCGCGGCCTGCTGCGAGACCAGCATCGTGCCGGTGAGGTTCACGGCCAGCGTCGCGTTCCAGTTCTCCAGCGGAAAGTCGACGAACGGATAGGTCTTGGCGATGCCGGCGTTGTTGACCACCACGTCGCAGCGCCCCAACTCGATGGCCACCCGTGCAAAGCCCTGGGCGATGGAATCGGCGCTGCCCACGTCCATGGCCAGCGCGACGGCCTCGCGGCCCGCGCCCTTCAACTGCGCGGCGTAGCTTTCGGCGCCGGCCAGGTCGAGGTCGGCGATCACCACCCGGTGGCCGTCGGCCGCCAGTTGTGCCGCCACCGCCGCGCCGATGCCCTTGGCCGCGCCGGTGACCAGCGCCACGCGCCCGTGCGCGCCCTCTCCGGCTGCACTCACGGTCGCGCTCACTCCGGCTGCAGGTTGATGTCCTTGACCAGCTTCGCCCAGCGCGTGCGCTCGGCGGCCAGGAACTGGTTCAGCGCCTCGGGCGAGCCCGGCTCGAGGGTGAGCCCCAGGTCGCGCAGGCGCTGGGCGATCTCGGGTTCCGCCAGCACGCGGTTCAGGTCCGCGTTGAAGCGCTGCACCGCCTCGCGCGGCGTGCCGGTGGGCGCCAGCACCGCGAACCAGCCCGAATAGTCGAAGCCCGGATAGGTCTCCGCCAGGGTCGGCACGTCGTCCAGGCCCGGCACGCGCTTCCCGACCGTCACCGCGATGGGCTTCAGGTCGCCGCGCTTGATGAACGGCGCCAGCGCGCTGGAGGAGAGGAACACGATCTGGGTGCGTCCTCCGACGGTGTCCTGGATCATCGGCGTGGCGCCGTTGTACGGCACCTGCACCGCCTTCATGCCGGTGGCCAGGTTGAAGGCCTGGCTCATCATGCCGCTGAAGGTGCGCGGACCCTCGTTGGCCGTGGAAAGGCTGCCGGGCTTCGCGCGGTCGAGCGCGATCAGTTCCGCCAGGTTCTTGGCCGGCACCTGCGCGCCGACCGCCACCACCATCGGCGACTTCGCCACCATCCCCACCGGCTCGAAATCCTTGGGCGGATCGTAGGGCAGCGACTTGAAGGTGACCGGATTGGCGACGATGGCCGCCGTGGTGGCATAGAAGAAGGTGTAGCCGTCCGGCGCCGAGCGCGCCGCCGCCTGCGCCCCGATCACGTTCTGCCCGCCCGCGCGGTTTTCCACCACCACCCCTGCCCCCAGATCTTGGACAGGCGATCGGCGATCAGGCGCGCGGTGATGTCCGGCGACGTGCCGGGGGTCTGCGAGACGATCAGCTTGACCGGGCGTTGCGGCCAGGCCTGGGCGTGGGCGTGCGTGGCGGCAAGCGCGATCGCGGCCGCGCAGGCGAGCGAGAGAAGGGATTTCATGCGGGTCGTCTCCATGCGGGTGGTGCCGCACTCGGGGCGCGGTCTGTCGGGATGCGGGAGTTTAAACGCTGCCGAGTCCGCCACGCCCCCGGCAGCCAGGCGCGGTGGAGCGGCCGCATTTCCCCGACTCGACGACGACATGGTAAGATTCATGTCTTACCAAGGAGACGGCCGTGGCGACCACCCTCGTTTCGAGCAAGGGTCAGATCATCATCCCGAAGGCGGTGCGCGAATCGCGCCAGTGGGCTCCCGGCACCCGCCTTGAAGTGCGGGACACGCCGGAAGGCGTGTTGTTGACCAGACTTTCCACCGGTCCCAAGAAGCCGCTGAAGCAGGGTTTGGCGGCAATCCGGAAGCTGGTCGACTATCGCGGTGCGGCGAAGAGCCTGGCGGACATGGATGCGGCCGTCCTGGCCGAAGCGAAACGGAGAAAGGCGGCAAAATGACCGTGCTGGACACCAATGTGGTGATCCGCCTGATCACGGGTGACGATGCACGCCAGGTTCAGGCCGCGGAGAGCCTGGTCGCGAGCCGCCCGTGCCGGATCCCGACCACCGTGCTGCTGGAGACGGAATGGGTCTTGCGGGCAGCGTACGACTTTCCGTCGAAAACCATCGCGATGGCCCTCCGCGCCCTCCTTGACATCGAGAACATCGAGGCGGCCGACCCGGCGCTCGCGGACCGGGCCTTGAGTGCCTACGAGTCCGGCATCGATTTCGCCGACGCGCTGCACGCCTTGCAATGCGCCGAAGGCGAGCCGTTTGCCACGTTCGACAGGGCCCTCGTGCGCAATGCCGCGAAAGGCGGATTGCGCGGTGTCACCATGGTCAAGGTCTGAGAAGGACAACCTCGAGAGGCGACGCAGGGCCGCGACGCCCTTCAGTGCGGATATGCGCCCGGTAGAATCCGGAGCATGCCGTCCAAGCCCAAGCCCATCGACTGGCAACGCGTCCTCGCGGCCCTGCCGCAGGCGCCGGAGGATGACCTTCTCAAGCTGCGGCTCGAAATCGACCGCGTGCTGCTCGACCCGCACCGCATCGCCACCATCCGTGCGCGCCTGGCGGTGGGGCAGACGGTCGAATACCTGAGCGAGCGCCAGAGCCGGCTCAACAGCGGGCGCGTGGTGGAACTCACCTCGGACCGGGTGCTGATCGAGACCCAGGACGGCATGCTGCGCTGGCTGCATTACGCGGCCATTCGCCTGGACGCGCCGCCGGATGTCCGGTCGCGCGCGTTCGCGGTGGGCGACCGGGTGGGTTTCGAGGACAGGGCCCTGAAGCATCGCTTCGGGGTCATCAAGCGCATCAACCGGGTCACGGCCACCGTGACGAGCGAGGGGGCCGATGTGCGCGTGCCTTTCGCGGCCCTGGGTCGGGTGGTCGATCTCTAGCCCCCCGCCCGCAAGGCGGGCCGCCGCGGCGCTGGCGGCGGCGCTGCTGGCAGGCGCGGCCGACGCGCAATCGCTGAACCTCTCGCTGGGCGACCTGGCCGGCGACGGGTGGCACGCGGAGGACGTGCGCGTGGCCGTCGGCGGAGGCGCGGCACGCGTCGAGGCGCGCGCGCTGACGCTGCTTGCGCGGCGCTTCGAGTCCGTGCGCCTGGATTGCGGGCGGTTCGCGATCGAACGCGCGGGTTGGCGCTGCGACGACGGGCGCCTTTCCACCCTGCCGGACCTGCGCCTGGCCTTCACCTGGGCGCCGCAGACGAAGCGCCTTTCGGTGACGCTGGCGACCGAAGGCGAGGCGTGGGCCTTCGAATCGGACGCCGGACGGCTCGCACTGCACCTGGGGAACGCGGACATCAGGCGCCTCGCCGGCTGGGTGACGGGCGAGGTCAAGCCGAACGCGGGCCGCGCCAGTGGCCGGGTGACGTGGGACGGTGTCCGCCTGGCGGCAGACCTGCAGCTCACGGAGACGGGCTTCGCCGATGCCAGCGGGCTGATCGCGGCCGAACAACTGGCGGCGCGTGTCACGCTGGACGCGCAGCACGAGGGTGCCGGTTGGCGCTGGCGCGGCGCCCTGCGTTGGGACAAGGGCGCGCTGCTGGTGGACCCGCTGTTCATTCCGGACGGCGGCTGGGACCTTCAAGCCAGCGGCGCGCTCGACGATCGGACATTGGAAGTCGTCTCGGCCGGACTCGCGGTGCGCGAACTGGGCACACTGCGCTTCGCGGCCCGCCTGGACCGCGCCGGCCGCACGCTCGGACGCTGGGAAGTGGAGGGGCGTGCGCTCAACCTGGCGGGCCTCAAATCCTACCTGCCCGGCGCGTGGCTGGAGTCCGCCCGCGTTGCCGACCTGTCCCTCAGCGGGCACGCCGACGTGTCGGCGCAGGGCAACGCGCGCACGGTGGAGCACTTCGCGCTCGCGGTGAACGGCGGCGGGGCCGCGTCCCCGGCGCGCGGGCTTTCGATCGAGGGCGTGGCACTCGAATTCGCGCAGGCCCCTGGGCGCAGGTCCCCCTTCCGCTTCGCGTTCCGCCGCGCCGCTCTGCGCGGCCTCGCGTTCGGGCCGGTGGAGGCCGGTGGCGAGAGCGACGGCGCGGGCCTGTCGGTGCCCAGCCTGGTGATCCCGGTCGAGGACGGCGTGCTGGCGCTGAGCGACCTGCGCGTCGCGCGCCCCGGCGGACACTGGCTGGCCGAATGGCAGGGCGCGTTCACGCCGCTGTCCATGGCGCGCCTCGCGCAGGCGCTGGAATGGCCGGCCCTGCGCGGCACGATCTCCGGCGTGCTGCCGCGCATGCGCTACGTCGAGGAGGCGGCGCGGTCAACATTCTCGGTCGATGGCGCGTTGTTGTTCCAGGTCTTCGGCGGCCAGGCGCGCGTCGAGGGCATCCGGGTCGACAACCCGTTCGGGCGTACGCCGCGCCTGGCGGCCGACGTCACGCTCACCCACCTCGACCTGGAGGATTTCACCGGCGCGATGAAGTTCGGCAGCATCACCGGGCGCGTCGATGCCCGCATCAAGGGCCTGGAAATGGAAAACTGGCAGCCGCTCGCCTTCGAGGCGCGCATCGAAACCTCGCCCGGCGATTTCAGGAAGCGCATCAGCCAGCGCGCGGTGCAGAACATCTCCTCCATCGGCGGGGCCGGGGCGGGCGCGGCGATCCAGGCCTCGTTCCTGCGCTTTTTCGAGACCTTCGGCTACCGGCGCATCGGCCTTGCCTGCAAGCTGGCGGCCGGCGTGTGCGAGATGGGAGGCCTGGGGCCCAGCCGCGACGGCGGTTATGTGCTGGTCGAGGGCGGCGGCCTGCCGGCGCTCAGCGTGGTTGGCTACAATCGATTCGTCGGCTGGGACACAATGCTGGAGCGCATCCGCGCGATCATCGAAGGCAACTCGACCATGGTGGTGAAATGATGCGCTTGGCGCTGCTGTGCGTCGCGCTCGGCCTGCCGCTCGCCGGCTGCGTGACCATCAACATCTACTTTCCCGCCGCCGCCGCCGAGAAGGCGGCGGACCGCATCATCGAGGAGGTCTACCAGTTGCGCCGCGAGGGCGCGCCGGCCCCCTCGCCCGCGCCCACGCGCCCTGCCGAACCCGGAGCCGCCAAATGAGCACCCGCCTCCTCCCCCTGCTGATCGCGGCCTGGCTCGGCTTCACGGCCTGGCCGCGCAGGCGCAGGCCAACCTCGAGATCAACACGCCCGCCATCAATACCCTCAAGAAGGCCATGGGGGACCGCCACGCGCAACTGGCCGCCCACTACGCCAGCGGCGCGGTGGGCATCGCGCGCGACGGCAGCCTCGCGCTGGCCGACGCGAACGCCGTGCCCCTGCCCCAGCGCGCCGGCGTGGGCGCGCTGATCGCCGCCGAGAATGCCGACCGCACGGCGCTCTACCGCGAGATCGCGCGCGCCAACGGCAAGCCGGAGTGGGAAGGCGAGATCCGCAATACCTTCGCGCAGCGCTGGATCGAGAAGGCCCAGGCGGGCTGGAAGGTCCAGAACCCGCAAGGCCAGTGGGTGCGCAAGTGAGCGCGACCGGCGACGATGGCGCCGTGGCCCTGCCCGCCGGGCGCACCCCGGTGCTCTCGGTCGTGCCGATGCCCTCGGACTCCAACCAGCACGGCGACATCTTCGGCGGCTGGATCATGTCGCAGGTGGACATCGCCGGCGGCGTGGTGGCCGCACGGCGCGCGCGCGGGCGCGTGGCCACCGTGGCGGTGAACTCCTTCACCTTCAAGCAGCCGGTGCTGATCGGCGACGTGGTGCTGTTCTTCGCCGAGGTGGTGCGCGTGGGCCGCACCTCGATCACCGTCGATGTCCTGGTCTACGCACAGCGCAACCCGGCGGTGCTGGAGACGGTGAAGATCACCGAGGCGCAACTGACCTACGTGGCCACCGACCAGACGCGCCGGCCGCGTCCGGTGCCGCCGGAGGCTTGAGGCGTGCCGGCCTTCAGGCCGGTTTGCGCGCCATCACGAACAGCAGCGACCCCAGGCCCGCGGTGACCGCCAGCACGGTGAAGCCGGCGCGGTAGTCGCCCGTCAGGTCCGCGAGCGATCCGGCCACCAGCGGCCCCGCCACCTGGCCGATGGCGATGATGATGCCCGACAGGCCCATGATCATGCCGATCGCGTTGCGCCCGAAATAGTCGGCGCGGATCGCCTGCATGAACGGCCCGCGCAGCCCCCAGGCGATGCCGTGCAGGGCCGCGAAGCCGACCAGCATCACCGGATGCATGGCGAAGGTGAGCGAGAGCATGCCCACCGCATGCATGACCATGCAGATGGCCGCCACGTAGCGCTTCTCGAAACGGTCGCCGATCGCGTAGCCCAGCAGCACGCCGCCGGCCTGCCCGATGGTCATGAGGGTGATGAAGAACGAGGCCTGCGCCACCGAGTAGCCCAGGCCCTCCTTCATGTGGGTGATGGCGTGCACGTTGACCGAGGTCACGATCAGGAGCGCGAAGCCGTGGCCCAGCGCGAGCAGCCAGAAGGCGCGGGTGCGCAGCGCCTCGCGGACCGTGAACTCGCGCTGGCGCGATTCCGGCGCGGGTGGAGGCATGCCGGTGGCCGGCGGCGGCGCGGGCGGTTCGCCATCGACCGTGAGGCCGTATTCCTCGGGCTTGTTGCGGATCGCCAGCGCAAGCGGAATGCCCACCACCAAGAGCAGCACGCCCGAGCCCATCGCGGTGGCGCGCCAGCCGAACACCTGCATGCACCAGGCCACCGCCGGCACCGCCATGCCGCCGGCAGCCAGGCCGAAGCCCATGGCCGAGAGCGCGCGGGCGCGCTTGCGTTCGAACCACTGCACCACCGCCACCGTGAGCGGGAAGTAGCCGCAGAAGCTCGCGCCGATGGCGATGACGATGATCGCGCCGTAGAACCCGGCGATGGTCTCGATGCGCGAGAGCACGATGAAGCCGGTGGCGAACATCGCGACGCCGAAGACGATCATGCGCCGCGCGCCCGAGCGGTCGATCACCCAGCCGAGCAGCGGCCCGAGGATGGCCGCCTCGAGGGATTGCAGCGCGGCCGCGCCCGACAGCGAGGTCTTGCTCCAGCCCTGCTCGTCGACCAGCACGGCCACGTAGGCGCCGAAGGCCGAATGCAGGAGGCCGGCCTGCAGGCACTGCATGGCGCCGGCGATCGCCACCAGGCGCCAGCCGTAGAAGAGGGTCACGCGAATGGAAAAAGCGGGGGAGATTGTCTCGTTGTGCCCCGGCGTCGATGCCCGCCTACCGGCGGCGGAAACCGCGTGGCCGCAGTGCGTCATCGCACCCCGGGATAACCCTGATTGTCCCACAAGCCCCGCCTGCCGGCACCCGAGGTTATCCACAGAATCTGTGGATAACCCACCCCCACACCCGCCGGAACGCGTTGGTACAAGCCGAAGTCAAGAGGGTTGGCGCGCTTTCGCGCAACGTGCGCATGGCTCCTTCGCGCCTCTTGCGCCATGCGCCGAAGGGGCGTCGGATCACGACCCGACAGGACCCCGTTTCACGCCGGGGCAGACTTGCCGTCAGACCCCGGGGGCGCGCTTGCCCCCGGGCGACAACTCAGATCTCGACCTCGGCTCGCAGGCGAGGGGGAGAACCCCCTGGCGGCAACTCTTCCAGTTCGCCATCCGGCCCGAATCGCTGAACAAGCCTGATGGTCATGTGGAAGTCGCCGCCAGCGGGGTAGGCATGCGCGGCGAATCGCCCGATGCCCAGCGCGAGGAGCGCGAAATCGAAGTGGCCGCCACGGGCAAGCACCTCCCAGAGCTCGTCGCGGGTGATGGCACGCATCGCGCGGGTTGACAGGCGCGGATGAAAGTCGACTTCCGTGAGCTCACGGACCTCGCTTCCGATGCGCAGGCGCGGCCGACCCCCACAACGCAGATGCAGCTCGGTCGCCTCCTCGGCCACCAGAGTCGCAAGCAGCCGTCGAATCCAGGCCCTGGCGTTCGTGTTGTCCATGTCGCTCACCTCGGGAAGTCGACCATCCCGCCACCTTCCGGGATCACTGACGCTCCGCATAGTCTCGCGCGATGTCCGGATTGGCGCAACCCTGGAATCGCCCGACGCGGTGAACATCGTCACACCGCCGCCGGCCGAGTGGTCGATCGCCTAGTCGAGCGGCGCGCTGCGGAAGCGGTCCACCTCGACGGTCGACACCGCACCTGCGCGATTGCCCCAGCTGTTGCGCACGTAGGTGAGCACCGCGGCGACGTCGGCATCGCTGAAGTCGGGGCGGAAGGGCGGCATGCCGTAGGGGCGCGGGTTGCCCTGCGTGCCCGGCGCGAAGCCGCCGTTCAAGACCATGCGGATCGGGTTAGCGGGCGATGGCTGGGTGAGCGAGCGGTTGCCCGCCAGCGGCGGATACGCGTCGGCCGGCCCTCACCCTGGGGGCCGTGACAGTCGGCGCAGCGCTCGCGGTAGAGCACCGCTCCGCGCGCCATCAATGCTTCGGGAGGAGGCGCCGACGGCGCAGCCGCCAGGGCGGGAGCCGGCAGCGACTTGAGATAGCGCACCATCGCGCCCAAGTCCGCCACGTCGGCGTGCTGGAGGCTTGCAGCCACGACTTCGGCCATGGGCCCGGCCACGCTGCCGCGCGGCGAGCTGCCGGTCTTGAGCAGACCCACCACCTCGGCCTCGCTCCAGTCGCCCAGGCCCACGCCGCGCAGCGCATTGAGCGGCGAGGCGTACCAGTTCTGCATCGGGATCATGCCGCCGGCCAGTTCGTCGCGCGCCACGCTGCCGCCCAGCGCGTCGGCGACGCGTGTGACAGGCTCCGCAGTGCCCGAGCCCCTGCACGAGGTAGGCGCCGCGGTTCCAGCGCGCGTCCTGCGCGGGGTCGGGCGCGAACTCGCCGGCGCGGAAGTACAACCCGCGCCAGGCCGCCAGCATCAGCGGCTGGTCGTAGGGGAAGCGCAGTTCGTGGGGTCGATTGGCTTGCGCCACCGGCGCCAAGGTGCGCAGCCACGCGAACAGCGCGTCGGCGTCGGCGCGCGTCACGCGCGTGAACTGCGGGTAGGGGAACGCCGGGTACAGCAGTCGGCCGTCCTTCGAGCGCCCATGGCGCAGCGCGCGCCGGAAGTCCTCCGCGCTCCAGGCGCCGATGCCGGTGGCGGCATCCGGCGTCAGGTTGGAGCCGTAGACACGCCCGAACGGCGTCTCGATCGCGCGCCCGCCCGCGTAGGGCGCTCCGCCGCGCGCCGTATGGCAGGCCGCGCAGTTGCCCAGCAGGGCCAGTTGCCGGCCTCGTTCGACGAGTGCGGGCGTCGGGGGCGGGCGCCGGGCCCGACATGTCCTCGCCGGCACGAAAACCCAGCCAGACGAGCGCGGCGAAGCCCGCCAGGCACGCCGCCACGAGGCCTCCCAGGGACCAGAGGACGCGCGTCATCGGGCGTGCGAACCGCAGTCGCGCGGCAGGGGACCGCTCGGGGGCACCGCGCCGGACTTGGGCGGCACGGCCTGCGCCGCCAGCCAGGCGGTGACCGCGCCGACGTCGGCCGCATCCAGGGCACGCGCCACGTCGGCCATGCAGTCCGGCGCGCTCGCGCGGCGCGCCCCGCTCTTCCAGGCGCCGATCTGCGCGGCGAGATAGTCGCGCGGCAGGCCCACGAGGCCGGGAATCGCCGGCAGCAGCCCTGTGAGTGAGGCCCCGTGGCAGGCAGCGCAGGCCGGTATGCGCCTCGCGGCATCGCCCTCCAGGGCCAGCGCACGGCCGCGCGCGGCTTCCGCGGCCGACAGGGTCGCGACCACGGGCGGCGCATAGGGCAGGTCCAGGCCGGCGAAGTGCCCGGCGATCTCGCGCAGGTAGGCGTCGCGCTGATGCGCCACCAGGTAGCCATGGCCGCGTTGCGCCGCCGTCCATCGCGGAAATGCAGCAACTGGTTGTAGAGATAGTCGGCCGGCTTGCCGGCGATGCGCGGGAAGTAGCCGTCCGCGGGTCGCGCGCCCTTCCGCGCCATGGCAGGCCGCACAGGCGACCACCCGCTCGGCGATGGTATCCGGCGGCGGCGCCGCCTGCGCGTGCGTTGCGGCCGGGGCCACGCACAGCAGGGCCGCGGCCACGCAGGCCCGGGCGAGACCCAAAAAAAATGCCGCAACCTTGGGGTTGCGGCCGAACTGCCTGTCTGAGGGGCAGAAAGAGGAGGAGACGGCTTCATGCTACGCCCGGCCCTGCCCGCCGTCTGTGAAGTGGTTCACGCTGCAATGCAAAATAATCATTCAACGTGATGAAGATCACGCTGATTCGAACGGGTTCTAACCCGGCAGCCCCAGGAAGCGCAGCGCGTTGTCGTGGGTGATGGCCTGCACGGTCGCCGCGTCGAGCCCGCAACGGTCGATCAGCCCGACCGGGTCGCCCTCGCCCATCGCGAACGGATAGTCGCTGCCGATCAGGATCTGCGAGGCGCCGTAGCGTTCCAGGATGACGCGCACCAGCAGCGGGTCGAACACCACGCAGTCGTAGAAGAAGCGCCGCGCGTAGACCTCGGGGGATTCGGGCATCTGCTCGAGCGCCTTGGGCGTCATGCGCCAGGCGTGCGCGAGGCGCGGCAGCATCACCGACAGCGCGCCGCCGCCGTGCGAGAAGGCGATCTTCAGGTGCGGATGCTTAGCCGCGATGCCGCCCGTGATGATGGCCGCCGCCGCCAGGCCGATGTCGCCGGGAAAGGCCACCGCCTGCTCGGACAGCGCGCCGACGATGCGGTCCTGGCCTGCGGGCCGCAGCGCGTGGACGAAGATGGACGCGCCCATCTTCTCGGCGGCGGCGAAGAAGGGTTCGAAGCGCGCGTCGCCGATCGACACGCCGTTCACGTGGCTGGCGATCTCGACGCCGGCGAACTTGAGCGTGTGTCGGCAGTACTCGAGTTCCTTGAGCGCCAGGTCCATGTCCTGCAGCGGGATCGCGCCCAGGCCGATGAAGCGCCCCGGCGCGGCATCCACCATGGCCGCGATGGTGTCGTTGATGTAGCGCAGAAGCACCTGCGCATCCTCCGCCGGCAGCCAGTAGGAGAGGAGTTCCGGCATCGGCGAGAGCGCCTGGCGCGCGACGCGCATGCCCTCCATGCCCTCGAGGCGGCGCGGCACGCTCCACGAACCGTCGGAGACGGTGCGGTAGTTCTTGCCCGAGATCATCACGTGCCGGTGGCAGGCATGCGCCGGCGCCATCGAGGGCCAGGGCACGTTGACATGGCTGCCGACGTAGGCCGGGAAGTTCTCGGGCACCACATGGGTGTGGCAGTCGATGGCGTGGTGGCTCAAGGCGGTCTCCGGCATGTTGGCGTGGCGCGGGGTGCGCCGGCGGATTATCCCGCGAAGCCGAGCCCCCTCGGCAAAGCCGGGCGTCGATCAGCCCTCGAACGAGAAAGCGAGCGGCACGGACTTGTAGCCACCGAGGAAGTTCGACTCCAGCAGGCGCGCATCGCCCGCCGCCTCGATGCGCGCGACACGCCGCGCCAGCGCGCCGTACCAGGTGACGAGTTCCTGGCGCGCCAGCACCATGCCCATGCAGACGTGCGGGCCGAAACCGAAGGCGATCTGGCGATTGGGGCTGCGGTCGACACGGAATTCGAAGGGCGCGTCGAACACCGCCTCGTCGAAGTTGGCGGAGAGATAGTAGAGCGCCAGGCCCTGGCCGGCGCGGATGGTCTCGCCGCCCAGGGTGGCGTCGCAGGCGGCGGTGCGCATGAAGTGCTTGATCGGCGTGACCCAGCGGATCATCTCGTCGGCGGCGCTCTTCTGCAGTTCGGGCCGCTGGCGCAGCAGCGCCCACTGGTCGGGCCGCGCGGCCAGTGCCTGGGCGCCGCCGCCATCGCCGCGGCCGTGGTGTCGTGGCCCGCCACCGCCATGGTGATGAAGTAGGACACCGCTTCCAGTTCGCCCAGCGGCGCGCCGTCGATGCGGCCGTTGGCGATGACGCTGGCGAGGTCGTCGCGCGGCCGGGCGCGCCGGTCCGCGATGACGGCGAGGAAGTAATCGGTGAACTCGGGGATGGAATCGAACATCGCATCGCCGCGCGCGACGTCGGGGCTGTAGTCCGGGTCGTTGGGCGCCGACAGGGTCTTGGTGAGCTTGTGCATCAGCGGCAGGTCCGCGAGCGGAATCCCGAGGATGCCCATGATCACGCGCAGCGGGAACAGCGTGGCGACCTCGGCGGCGAAGTCGATGCGCCCATCCGGCGCTCCCTCGACCTTCGCCATGAACTCGGCGGTCAGGTCGTCGAGCAGGGCCTGCCAGCCGCGCACGCCCTGGGCGGTGAACCAGGGCTGCGCCACCGCGCGGTACCTGCGGTGGTCCGGTTCGTCCATGTGCACCAGGGTGCGCAGCACCTGGCCGTAGCGCTCCGCGCCCTTGAAGGCGGCCGCCTCCTGCAGGCGGCTCATGAGGTTCAGGCGCCGGCTGCTGATGAAGGTGGCGTTGTCGCTCGAGGCCTCGACCACCTGCGCGTGGCGCGTCACGGCCCAGAATGGGCGATAGCCGTCGGGCTCCACCCACACCGGCCGGCCGTGCGCGCGCAGGGCCGCCAGGACCCGATGGATGCGCACGGGATCGGCGAAGGCCTGCGCGGACACCAGTTCGTTGCCCAGCGCACGCCGGTCCGCCAGCAGGGCGGCGACCTCGGCGGCGGTCGGCGTGAGCATCGGGTCGTCCTCAGGCGCCATCGGCCAGGAAGGTGCACTGCGCGCGCGCGATCTCGCGCGTGCCGTGCGCCTGGCGCGCCGAGACCGCCACCACGGCCGCGCGCGCGCCGCGCTTCTCGAACTCCGCCGTCGCGGTGGTCGCTTCGGCACGGCCGGCGCGCAGGTACTGCACGGTCATGGTGGTGAGCCGGCCGGCGCGCCCGCCGTCGGCCAGCGCCAGATCGCGGGCCGCCGTGGCGAGCAGCGAGGCCACCGCGCCGCCGTGCAGGGCCGGCAGCGACACCGCGCCGATCAGGCGGTCGGCGAACGGCATGGTGACCAGCGGCCCGGTGCGCTGCGCATCGAGGAAGGCCGCGTAACTGGCGAAGTCGGCGGCATGGCCCGCCGCGAAGGCGCGCGCCGGTCGCACAGGTCGGTGCCCTGCCCGCCGGCGCCGCCCGGATGCGCGCCGACGATGAAGGCGCCGGTGGACTGCGCGAGCAGCGTGCCGTCGTCGGCCATCGCCTCGGCCGCGATGTGCGCGACATGGGCGGCCATGTGGGTGGCCCGGGCCCGGACGGCCAGCCCCTGGCCGGGCGCCGCCTCGTGCAGGAAGGCCACCCGCAGGTCGAGCGTGGCGGTGGGCGCGGGATCGTCCTGCGCGGCATAGACCGCCGCCCCCGAGGCGTGGTCCAGCAGGGTCATGACGGCGCGATGGTCGATGCCGCCGGTGCGCGCGTCCGCGACCACCGGCGCGAACGGCAGGCGGATTTCCACGCCGCGATCCTCGCGGCCCACCCACTGCGCGCCGACGGTCGCCGTGAGCGGCACCGAAAGCGTGTGCAGCGCCGGGTTGCGAGGCGAAGACCAGACCGCGGTCATGCCAGCCTCGCGCCCGCGCCGACCGATCCCGATACCGGCATCAGGCCCTGGGCCAGACGAAGCGTGCCGGTTCGCGTGCCGCGAAACGGCGGAAGGATTCCTTCGCGTAGTCGCTCACGCCCGCGATGCCCTGCGCGGCGGCCTCGATGTCGAGCATGGTGTCGAGCGTCGACGAAAGCGAGCGGTCGAGCGCGCTCTTGGTCATGGCCATGGCCACCGGCGAGGCGTTGGCGAAGGCGCCGGCCATCGCCCGGGCGCGGTCCATCAGCGCCTCGGGCTCGACGATCTCCAGCACGATCCCGAGATCCTTCGCCTCCTGCGCGGAGAGTTCGCGCGCCGAGAACATGATCTCCTTGGCGCGCGCCAGGCCGACGATGCGCGGCAGGGTGTAGAGCGAGGCGTAGTCCGGCACCAGGCCGATGCGCGCGAAGGCCATGCAGAAGCGAGCGCGCGGCGTGGCGATCACCATGTCGGCCAGCAGCGCGAGCGAGAAGCCGGCACCGAAGGCCGGGCCGTCGACGGCCGCGATCACCGGGCGGTCCAGGCCGGCCAGGGTCTTCACGCCGCGATGGGCGCTCTGCATGCGCGCGCGGCGCGCCTCCACCGTCATGCTGTCGGCGGTGGCGTTCATCGCGCGCACGTCGCCGCCGGCGCAGAACGAACCGCCCGCGCCGGTGAGGATCACGGCACGCACCTCACGATCCGCGTCGATGGCGGCAAGCGCGGCCTCGAGTGCGTCGCGCATCTCGATGTTGATGGCGTTCTTGGCCTCGGGCCGGTTCATCAGCAAGGTGGCGACGTGGTTCTCGACCGTGCATTGCAGGGCGGCCATGGCGGGTCTCCTCGGGGTTCGGTCCGCGCCTTAATGGGGTGCGGGCGGGGCGGGTGTCTCAAGCAATCATGGGAGCGGCGTGAATGGTAGTACCATTTGCCGCGCCGGGTCAATGCGGGGCGCCAAGTCGCGCCGTCAGCGGGCCAGCACGGCTGCGAGCGCCGCGCGCAGCGCCGCCGCGGGATCGGCGGGCGGCTCGGCCATGCGCCAGGCGACATGCTGGTCCGGCCGCACCAGGATGGCGCCCCGGGCATCGACCTCGCGCTGGCGCCGCCAGACATGGTCGCGGTCGACCACCGGGCCGCTGTCGCCCACCGCGACGGCCTCGAGCGGCAGTTCCATCTCGCGCGCCACCGTCGCGGCAGCGGCCATCCAGGGCGAATCCGGCGCGCCGGTGATGAGCACGAAGCGCCCCGGTGCCACCAGGTCCAGCGAGGAGACGATCTCGCGGCCGCGCCCGATCCAGGCGTGCGGGATGCGGTGCCCGGGGCGCGTGGTCGGGAAATAGCGGTAGCCGGTCGGATCGCGCTTCGGCGGCGCGCTGCCGTCCGGCACCACGGCGCCCAAGTCGTACCAGAAGCCGATCTCCAGGTCGTTGGCCTGGAACTCGGTGCGGTTGACCTGCATGACGTGGTGAAGGCGGGTGCGGCGCGCCTCGCCTTCGTCGTCGTCCCTGAGCAGGGCGCGGAAGTTGGCGCGGCTCTCGACCGGGTTGCCGGGGATGATGCCCATCGCCGGACCGGTGAGTTGCGCGTTGGAGAACGCGAACAGCGCCCAGCGCACGTTGCGGTGGGCCACCGGACGCCGCTCGACCTCGTAGGAGTCGAGCAGCGCATCTCCGGCCTGGCCGCGCACCACCATGGCCAGCTTCCAGGCCAGGTTGTGCGCATCCTGGATGCCGGAGTTGAGCCCCAGGCCGGTGGCCGGCGGATGGCGGTGGGCCGCGTCGCCCGCCAGGAACACGCGGCCGAAGCGGTAGCGCTCCGCCAGCAGCCCCTGGCCGGTCCACGGCGCGCTGCCCAGCAGTTCGACCTCGAGGTCGGGAATCTTGAGCAGTTCGCGGATGCGCGAGACCAGCGTCGCGTCGTCGAACTTCTCCGGATCGCCGGGGCGCACCGAACTGTGCAGCAGCCACTCGCGGCAGGTGCGGTCCCAGGGCGGACCGATCTTGCCCTGGGCGCCGCTGCCCCAGAAGGCGGTGTCGCCCTCCGGGTTGACGAAGATGGTGGTCGACAGCTCGTCGGAATCCACATAGGCGGAGAGATCGGCCTTGAAGTAGACCGTGATCATCTCCTTCAGCACCTGGGTGCCTTCCATGCGCGAGCCGACGATGGGCCCCACCGTGCGCCCGGCGTCCGCCGCCACCACATAGCGCGCGCGCACCCGGGTTTCCTCGCCGCTGGCACGGTCGCGGATCACGGCACGCACCTCGTTCGCGTCCTGCTCGAGGGTGACCAGTTCGGTGTTGAACAGCATGCGCCCGACGTTCATCGCCTCGCCGCGACGGCGCAGGAAGGGCTCCAGACGCACCTGCGGGTACATGAGGAACTTGCCGAACGGGCTGCCGGCCTCGTACTCGGCCGCCAGGCTGCCGCCGCCGAAGGAATCGAGTTCGTAGAGGGTCCTGCGGTCGATGTCACCGTCGCCGCCCAGGCTGGTCATCCAGCGGATCTTGCCCACGTAGCCGCCGGGCATGGCGCCCTCGCGGATTTCCTCCTCCAGGCCGAACTGGCGCAGCACCTCCAGCGAGCGGCGGTTCAGCGCGCGCGCCTTGGGCATGGGCGAGGGTTTGACGTGGCGCTCGACCAGCAGCGACTCCACGCCCAGGGTGGACAGGAAGATGTAGGTCGACAGGCCGCAACCGCCGCCGCCTACGATCAGGATGGGGACTTCGATTTCACGCACGCCGGGTCTCCTCGCGGCCTTCAGGGCCGTCATCCGCACCCGCGAGTATAGGCAGCGGCGCGCATCGCGGCCCGCCCGGTCCCGTCGGGCAGGCCGCCACGGGCCTTCAGGGCGGCAGGATCGCGGTGATCTGCTGCTTGCCGCCCTTGATCTCCACCAGGTAGCTGATGCGCTCGGGGTCGCCGTCCTTGTTGAACTTCACGTCAAGGAGAAGGCCGGGCACCTCCCTGGCAGACAGCGCCATGCCGCGCGCCGCGGCGGCGAAGGCCTTGGAGTCGATCTTGCCGATCTTCTCGGAGACGGCCTTGATGATGTAGGGCACCATGTAGCCCTGCAGCGCGTTGTGGTCGCCCTTGAACTTGAATTCGCGCTGGTACTTGGCGTCGAAGGCCTTCACCGTGTCCTGCGGCGCGTCGGCGGTCAGCGGCACATGCCCCATCACGCCGTTGGCGGCGTCGCCGGCGAGTTCGATGGCCTTCTGGCTGATGATGGTGGTGTCCCCGATGATGGGCTTGTTGTAGCCCTGCTTGCGCAGTTCGCGCACCAGGCGCGCCGACTCCTCCTCGTTGGTGTAGGCGAACAGCACGTCGCCGGTGCCCTGCTTGGCCTTGAGCACCGCGGCGGCGAAGTCGACCTGGTTCTGGTCGGTGGAGACGTCGATGCCGATCTTCATGCCCATGCCTTGAGCGGCCTTGATGAACTCGTCGCGCCCACCCTTGCCGAAGTCGGAGTTGATGTAGATGATGTCGACCGTGCCCGCCTTGAAGGTGTCCTTGATGTAGCGCGCCACCTTGGGCATGCCGATCGACTGGGTCAGGTTGGTGCGGAACACGTAGGGGTTGCCCTGGCGGGTGATGGAGGCCGCCGCCGCGCCGGTGAAGTTGGGAATCTCGGCGCGCCGCGTCTCGGCCATCGACACCACCATCGCGCCGGAGAGCGTGGGCCCGATCACCGCGAAGGCGCCCATGTCCACCGCCTTGGCGGCGAGCGCCTTGGCCACGCCCGGATTGCTCTGGTTGTCGAGGGTGGTGACCTCGAACTTGCGGCCGAGCACGCCGCCGGCCTCGTTGATCTCCTTGACGGCCAGTTCCACGCCGTTGCGGTAGTTGGTGCCGGCCGAGGCGATCGCGCCGGAGAGTTCCAGCACGTTGACCAGCTTGATCGGCGCGCCCTGCGCCAGTACCGCGGGCGCCGCGGCCAGCGCCGCCACGGTGGCGATGCCTGCGAAGAAATGCTTCACGAGATGTCTCCTTCTGTCTTGTGGTGGGGGTGGGACGAAAGACTCAGCGGTTCTGCAGCGGGCCGCCATTCCAGTCGAGGCGCGTGTCCAGCCCGAAGAAGGCGGCGGCCAGCGGCATGGCGTAGTTCATCATGTGGCGCCCGTGGTGCGTGACCCGTCCGCGCGCCGCGGCGGCCGCCAGCAGGGCGGTCGGAAAGGGTTCCATCACCACGTCGGCCACCGCGGCATCGGCCGGCAATGCAGCCACGTCGAACGGCAGCGGATCGTCCGGCAGCAAGCCCAGCGGCGAGGCGTTGACGGCCAGGCCGACGCCTGACCAGTCCGGCACGCCGGCGGCGACCGGCTTGCCGGTCTCCCGCGCGATGCGTTCCGCCAGGTCCGCCGCCCGGGCGGCATCGATGTCGAACACGGTCAGGCGCGCGATGGGTTCGGCAGCCAGCGACCAGGCGATGTTGGTGCCCACGCCGCCGGCCCCGTGCACGTAGGCGTGGCGCCCGGCGACCGGTACACCCTCGCGCTCGAGCCCGAGGATGAAGCCGGCGCCGTCGACGTTGTCGCCGCTCCACGAACCGTCGGGCTCGCGGCGCATCAGGTTGATCGAGCCGACCCGGCGCGCGCGCTCCGACACCCGGTCGACGCTGCGCAGCGCCGCCACCTTGTGCGGCATGGTGAGCATCAGGCCGTCCAGGTTGTCCAGCGCCTTCAGGCCGCGCAGCGCGTCGTCGAGCTTCGCCGGCTCGACCTCGGCCGGCAGGAACACCGCGTTGACGCCGTGGCGGCGGAACAGCGCGCTCCACACCACCGGGGCGCGTACGTGGTCGATCGGGTGGCCGACGATGGCGAACAGGCGGGTGAGCGCATCGACCGGCGAGCCCAGCCGCTCGCGCTCGCGCGGATCAGGCCCGCTCATCGGCCGCTCCAGCGCGGCTTGCGCTTCTCGGCGAAGGCGCGCGGGCCTTCGCGCGCGTCCTCGGAGGCCAGCATGCGTTCGGCGGCCGGGTAGCTCCTCGCCATCGCGGCCTTCAGGTCGGGTTCGGCGCGGCTCATCAGCATCACCTGCTTGGAGGCCTCGATGGCCAGCGGCGCGCATTCGAGGATCTCGCGCGCCACGGCCTCGGCACGCGCCATCAGCTCGGCGGCCGGCACCACCTCGTTGATCAGGCCGACACGCCGCGCCTCGTGGGCGTCGATGCGCCGCCCGGTCAGCACCAGCGCCATCGCGTCCTTCATCGGCATTTCGCGGACCAGGCGCTGCAGCGCGCCGCCGCCCAGGGCGGCCAGGCCCACCTTGGGCTCGGGCAGGCCGAACTGCGCCGTGTCGGCGGCGATCGCGATGTCACAGGCGATCACGATCTCCGCGCCGCCGCCCAGGCACAGGCCGTTGACCGCCGCGATCACCGGCTTCCACAGATCGAAGCGCGTGGTGAGCCCGCCGAAACCGCCGTGCGGGTATTCGTAGGGTCCGGTCTCGGCCAGGGACTTGAGGTCGGTGCCGACGCAGAAGCCGCGTCCGCTGCCGGTGAGGATGGCCACGCGCAGCGCCGGGTCGGCCGCGTAGTGGTCGAACACCCGGGTGAACTCCTCGTGCGCGGCCAGGTGCAAGGCCCCCAGCACCTCCGGGCGGTCGATGGTGACGGTGAGGATGCCGTCGCGGGCTTCGAGGCGGCAGTAGCGGGTCGCTGGCAGGTTCATGGTTCGAGGCTCGCCAGCAGGATCTCGCGCGCGGTGGCGGCCGAGTAGTCGCCGGTGGTGAAGCCCAGGAACTCGGCAGTGGCCGGGATCTGGTGTTCCATCATCTCGACCCCGCGCTGGACATGGCAGCCGAGTTTCTGCGCGGCCTCGAGGATGGGCGTCAGGTGCGCGACATTGACCACGTCGCCGACCACGGCCTCCGGGCCGACGCCTGCGAGATCGATGGCCAGCGGGTCGCCGGGCGTCATGCCCAGCGGGCTGGCATTGACGATCAGGTCGTAGCCGCGTGCGGCCGGTTCCGCGACCACCGCGGTGCGCACCCCGGCCGAGGCGATGCGGCGCGCGAGGTCGCGCGCCCTGTCCGGGTCGAGATCGGTGACGTCCACGGACGCCGCGCCGGCGGTGGCGATCGCGCAGGCGATCGCCGTGCCGACCCCGCCCGAGCCCACCACCAGGGTGCGCCGCCCGGCGGCACTGCGGCCCGCGGCCTCCAGCGCGCGCACGAATCCCACGCCGTCGACGATGTCGCCGATCCAGCGCCCGTCCTCGCGCACGCGGATCAGGTTCACCGACCCGGCCAGGCGCGCGCGGTCGGTCAGATCGTCGACCAGGCTGGCGCCCGCCTGCTTGTGCGGAATGGTGAGGATCAGGCCGAAGAAGTTCTTCCACGTTCGCAGGCCACCGACACAGCGCGCGAGGTCGGCCGGCGTCACGTGCAGGGGCACGCAGGTGGCGTTGACGCCGTTGCGGCGGAACAGCGCGCTCCACACGATGGGGGAGCGCACCTGGGCGACCGGGTCGCCGGCGATGGCCATCAGGCGCGTCGCGCCGTCGACCAGACGATTCGGATTCATGTCGTGGCAGTGTCCTTGGCGGCCGGCGCGCCGGCGGGCGCGCCGAGGGCATCCAGAACCGCGCGCGCGGCGGCACCGCAGCGGCGGCCGCGTTCGACGGGATCCAGATGGGCGTATTCCGCGCAGGGCGCCTCGATGCCCAGCGGCAGTCCGGGCGGCAGGGCCGCGACGAAGGCCGGGAGATCGAGCGCGCCCTCCCCGGGGTAACGGCGCCCGGCCCGCGCCTCCTTGCGCAGCGCGTCCACGCCCTGGGGCCGCTCGGCGCGCGCGTCGCACAGTTGCGCGTAGGCGATATGCGCCGGGTCGAGCGTGGCGATGTCGGCGGCGCTGCCGCCCGAGCGCGACAGGTGCAGGGTGTCGAGCAGCACGCCGGCATTGGGCGCGCCCGCGGCGCGCACCACGCGCAGCGCGTCGGCCAGGGTGCGCGTGTGGCAGTAAGGAATGAACTCCAGCATCGCGGTGAGGCCGTGCGGGCGCGCCAGTTCGCAGAAGCGCGCGAAATGCTCGGTCACGCGCGCCTCGTCCGGATCGTTGCCTACCACCAGCACGTAACGCGCCCCGAGGCGCTCGGCCACCTCGAACGCGGGGCGATAGCCCGGAATGTCGGCATCCGGGAACAGCCACACCGCCTCGACGTCGAGGATGTCCAAGCCGCGGTCGGCCAGGCGCGCCTCGATGGCGCGGATCATCGACTCGTCGCCCACCACCGGCACGATGCGGTCGGTGGGCATGGGTGCGACGATGCGCAGGCCGATGGAATCGAATCCGCCCGCCGCGGCGGCGTCGATCAGGGTGAGCGGATCGGCATCGAGCACCGTCAGGTGCGCGAGCGACAGGCGGCGCGCGGCGCTCACACCAGCGCCCCTCGCGCGATCAGGGCGGCGCGCACGCCGGCTGCCTCGCACGCGCCGTGCGCGGCGAGGGCGGCGGCGGCGACACCGGCCGCCTGGCCGGTCGCGAAGGCGGTGCCCATCACGCGCACCGAGCCGTAGGCCTCGGCGTCCGCGCCGATCACGCGGCCGGCCAGCAGCAGGTTGTCCAGGTCCGGCACGCGCAGGCTGTCGAGCGGCACGTCGAAGAATCCGGCGCCGCCGATGGGCACGAAGCGCGATCGCCCGGGCGCCTCGTGCACCTCCATCGGCCAGCTGGCGCGCGCGATGCCGTCGGGATCGCGCCGCCCGGCGAGGCCGTCCTCGCGCGTGAGGTCGCGGCGCGAGCGCGGCCGACGCGTCTCGCGGATGCCCAGCTGCGGGCCGGTGGCGGCGATGCGCGCCCGCTCGAAACCCGGCAGGCGGCGCAGCACCGCGATGAAGCGCCAGGCCTGTTCGCGCGCCAGGGTTTCGGCGCGCGCCAGGTCGGCGCCCGAGATGCCGTCGGTGGCGAGGTCTATCGCCATCCACCACAGGTCATCGGTGCCCGGCAGGCGCATCAGCACCCCGCCGTCGCGGCGCGGTATCGGGTGCTCGGCGTCACGGTTGTATTCGGCGATGAGCGCGGTGAGCTGCGCGCGGTCGAACACCGCGTCCGGCGCCACCCCGGCGATGCGCAGCGGAAACGAGGCCGGCTGCAGATGCGCGCCCGGGCCACCGGGCTGCGACAGCGGCACACCGGCATACACGGCCAGGCTGGCCTCGCCGCTGGCATCGACGAAGGCGGCCGCCTCGATGTCGCGCAGTCCGCGATGGTCGGCCACGGTCACCGCCGCCAGGCAGCCGGCCTCGCGGTGCGCCGCCACCAGGCGCGTGTGGCATTCGAGCCGAACGCGCGCGCCCAGCACCAGCCGGTCGAGCACCAGCTTGACCGCCTCCGCATCGATCATCACGATCCAGTTGCCGCTCTTGGAGCGCACCGGCGCAACGCCGTATCCCAGCCCTTCGAGGCCGTCCAGCAGTTCGCGCCCCACGCCGCCGATAGTGCGCGCGGGCTCCGGCGCGGCATCGAAGAAGCCGCAATAGGACAGCACCTGCGCGTTGGTCGCCGCGCCGCCCAGGAAGCCGTAGCGTTCCACCAGCAGGGTCGTGGCCCCCGCGCGCGCCGCCGCGACGGCGGCCGCGCATCCGGCGGCCCCGCCACCGGCCACCAGCACGTCGACGCGTTCGGTCGGCATCGCGCCCTGCATGTTCAGGAAGCCACCGACAGCCGGCGCGCGCGGATGATCTCGCCGAAGGCCGCGCTCTCGTCGCGGATGCGTCGCGCCAGCGCCTCCGGGGTGGTACCGTCTGCACGCCAGCCCTGCGCGAACAGCTTGGCGCGCACCTCGTCGGACCGGATGATGGCCGACAGTGCGGTGGCCACGCGCGCGTGGGCGGCCGGGGCGATGCCGGCCGGGGCCATCACCGCGTTCCAGATCTCGATGTCCAGCGCCTTGACGCCGGCCTCGGGCAAGGACGGGACTTCGGGCGCCAGGATGCTGCGGCTGGCCGAGGTCACGGCGATCGCGCGGATGCGCCCGGCCTGCGCCTGGGCGAGCGCGGTGCCCACCGGCAGCGAGGCGAACTGCACGTCGCCGTTGACCATCGCGGTGATCACCGCGGGCGCCGCATTGAAGGGCACGTGCACCGCCTCCATGCCGGTGCGCGCCTTCAGGAGTTCCACGCCCAGGTGGGCCGTCGAGCCGACGCCCAGCGAACCGTAGTTCCAGCGCGCACCGGCCTCGCGCCCGAGGCGGAAGAAGTCCGCCGCGTCGCGCGGGTTGACCGCATTGGAGGCCACCAGCAGCATCGGCGAGGTGCCGATCACCGTGACCGGCTTGAACTCGGCGGGTTTGTAGGGCAGTTTCGGGTTCAGGTGCGGCACGATGGCGAGCGCCGCGATGCCGATCACCCCGAAGGTATGGTCGTCGGTGGCCCGCGCCACCGCCTCGGCGCCGATCGCGCCGGCGGCCCCGGCCCGGTTCTCGACGACCACGCTCTGCCCCAGCGCCTGCGCCAGCGGGTCGGCCAGGAGGCGCGCGTTCAGGTCCGGCGAGGTGCCGGCCGGAAAGCCGACCACCAGCTTGACGGGCCGGACGGGCCAGGCGGCCGACTGCGCGCCCGCGCCGCCGGGCAGGGCCGCGCCGGCGGCCAGCGCGGCGAGCGCGCGCCGCCTCTTCACGCGCGCCGCTCCAGCACTTCGAGTTGCGGGCGCGGCCCGTCGGCCTTGCCGGTGATGGGCGCGCGCGGCAGGCGCGATTCGCCCGGTTCGATGACGAACTCGAACGCCAGCGTGTACCAGGGCCCGTGCACATTGGGCGCCGGCGCCGCGCCGCCCTCGTGGCGCTCGTAGCGGCCCACCAGGCGCTCGGTGACGGCGAACTGCACGTCGGTCTCGAGGTGGGGGTCGTCGCTCGAGTAGACCTGCGAGAACTGGGTCTTGTAGCCCGGCTTGACGATCATGAAGTGGATGTGCGCCGGCCTCAGGTTGTGGCGACCCTGCGCGCGCAGCAGCGCGCCCACCGGGCCGCTCAGGGGGATCGGGTAGCCGGCCGGCTTGACGCTGCGGAACGTGAACCGCCCGTCGGCGTCGGTCGTGAAGCGGCCGCGCAGGTTCATGTCGGCCTGGCCCGGGTCCTGGTTCTCGTAGAAGCCTTCCGCCGAGGTGTGCCACACGTCGACCTCGGCGCCGGCGACGGGGCGGCCGGCCTGGTCGACCACGCGGATGCGCGCGAACAGCGGCACGCCGGGCGTGTCGGGCTCGGCGATCGAGGCGCCGTCGGCCATGCGCGGCGAACCCTCGCGCCAGAACGGCCCGAGCAGGTTGGCGGTGGTGGGCCGGCGCCCGTTGTCGCCGTTGTTGATCAGGCAGACGAGGGAGGAGAGCCCCAGCGAGCCCGCCGCCAGCACCACCTCGTTGTGCGAGGGCGTCGTGAGCTGGCCCAGCTTCGCGATCACCGCGCAGGCCTGCTGGAACTCGGGCTCGGTCAGGCGGACCTCGCGCGCGAAGGCGTGCAGGTGGCGCACCGCCGCGGAGAGGATCTCGCGGAAGCGCGCGTCGCCCGCGCGTTCGAGTTCGGCCAGCACGGCGGCGGTGACGTCGTCGGCGTTGCGATGGATCATGGTCCGTCCCCTTCGGTCTCGGGCGTGTCGAAGCCGCGCATGGTACGCCGGCCGTCAGCGCGGCAGGGTGGCCACCGCCGCCTCGGCGTAGAGCACGCCGTCGCCCACCAGGGTGTCGATCTCGGTGGCGCTGTAGCCCAGCTCGGCGGCGATGTCGCGGTTGTGCTGACCCAAGAGCGGCGCCACCGAGCGCGGGCTGGTGTCGCAATCCGAGAGGCGGAACGGCAGGTTGGGCAGGCGCACCTTGCCCGCCACCGGATGGTCCTGCTCGACCACCATGCCGCGCGCCAGGGTCTGCGGGTCGGCGAGCACCTGGTCGATGCGCTGCACCGGCGCGGCCGGCACGCCCGCGGCGTCCAGCGCGGCGCAGCAGGCGGCCACGGAATCCTGTGCCAGGGTCCACTCGCGCACGCGGGCGAGGATGGCCTCGCGGTGCGCGTTGCGGCCGGCCTGGTCGAAGAAGCGCGCGTCGGCCGCATAGGCCTCGCCGCCGATGAGCTTCGCGAAGCGCTTCCAGTTCTCCTCCACCTGGGCAGCGATCACCAGGCTGCCGTCCTTGGCCGGAAACACGCCGTAGACCGTGCTCTGCGGCAGGTCGGAGCCGGTGGGCACCGGCAGGTCGGTGCCGCCGCTCATGGTGTAGCACTGGGCGGCGAAGTCGTGCATCGAGATCATGCAGTCGTAAAGCGCGATGTCGATGTGCTGCCCGCGACCGCTGGTGACACGCCCGAACAGGGCCGCGCAGATCGCCGCCACGCCGTGCATGCCGGCATACATGTCGGCGATGGGCATGCGGAACAGCGGCGGCGTCTCGCCCGGGTTGCCGACGATCTGCATGGCGCCGCTCTTGGCCTCGGCGATCAGGCCGAAGCCCGGGCGCTCCGAGTCCGGCCCCGTGTGGCCGTAGGCCGACACCGAGCAGTACACCAGGCGCGGATTGCGTCCCGACAATTCCTCGTAGCCCAGGCCCAGTTTGTCGAGTGCGCCGGGCCGGTAGTTCTCGACGAACACGTCGGCGCCGTCGGTGAGCCGGTGCATGAGTTCCAGGCCGCGCGGGTCCTTGAGATTCACGCACAGGCCGCGCTTGCCCATGTTCTGCTGCAGGAAGTAGCCCGAGACGCCCTTGACCATCCAGGGGCTGCCGCGCCCCGCGTCGCCGGCCTTGGGGCGCTCGACCTTGATGACGTCGGCCCCCAGCGCGGAGAGGCTGCGCGACATGTGCGGCCCGGCGAGGTAGTGGCTGTAATCGACGACGCGGATGCCGGCGAGCGGCAGCGGTTGGGTGGCCATGGCGAGTCTTCCGTGTTCAGTCGGTCGCGCCGGGCCGGCGCGGAATCATCAGGCGGTGCTCGCCCTTCTGCACCACCTCGCCCCGCTGGTTGACGAGTTCGGTCGGCAGCACGACGATGCCCCAGCCCGGGCGGCTTTTCGACACGCGCATGCTGGCGACACGGAACCTCACGTGCAGCACGTCGCCGATGGCGATCGGCAGCACGAAGTCCCAGGTCCAGCCCAGCGACATGCCGGGATGGAAGCGGTATTCGCTCTGCGTCTTGAGGCCGTCGGCGATCGCCAGTCCGAACAGTCCGTGCGCGACGCGCTGGCCGAAGTGGCTGTTCCTCGCGTATTCCTCGTCCACGTGCACGGGCGTGAAGTCGCCCGACAGCCGCGCGTAGTCGTCGATCAGCGGCCCGGTCATGGTGTAGGTGGGGCTCACGCAGGTGTCGCCGACCTGCGCATCCTCGTAGTAGCGGTCCTGCGTCATCGCGTTTCCTCGCCCGGCTTGCGGGTCAGGCGCGCGGGTCGACCGCGAGCGCCTGCGCCACGCCGGTGGCATTGGCCTGCAGCAGTTCGACCGCCAGGCCGTCGGGCAGGCGGATCCAGTGCCTGCCCTGCGGCATCTGCGTCACACCCCAGCGGCTCGCCTCCGCCAGCGCGGCCTCGACGTCCTCGGTCATCACGCCCAGGTGGGCGAGCCGCCCCTCGGGGTCGGCGAAGTCCGGGTCGGCGATGAACTGCATGCCGCCGATGGTCCACGCCTGCTTGGGCGAGTCCGCCGGGCCGTCGACGCGCTTCGCCTCCATGCCCAGCACCTCGCGGAAGAACCTCAGGTGCCAGGCGATGTCCTTCACCCGCACCGCCACATGCTCCACGTAGGAGCGCTTGCCATAGGCCATGCTATGCCTCCTTGCCGAACAGGCGCGTCTCGATGCCCTTGACGCAGGCCACCAGTGTACGGTTCACCGGGGTCGGCACGCCGACCCGTTGCCCTTCGCGCACCACGGCGCCGTTGATGTAGTCCACCTCGGTGCGCGCGCCCTTCTCCAGGCTTTGCAGCATCGAGGCCTTGAATTCGGGCGGCAGGCCGGCCGCCGCCTTGGTCCACGCGTCCTGCGGCGTGGCGGTGCGGATCGCCACCCCGGCGGCGCGTGCCACCGCCATCGCCTCGGCCACCGCCGCCAGCGCGGTGTCACGCAGTTCGCTTACCGCGTACAGGTCGCCATAGGCGAGGCCGCTGACCGCCGAGACGGCGCCGGTGGCGACGTTGACGAACAGCTTGTCCCACATCACGGCGCGGATGTCTTCGCTCACCGTCGTCGCGAGCCCGCCGCGCGCGAAGGCGGCGGCGACGGCGGCGCAGCGCGGGCTGGCGCCCCCGTGCAGTTCGCCGATCAGGGTTTCCTTGCCCGCGATGCCGGCCGTCACCACGCCGGGTTGCGTCAGCAGGCCGCCGACGTAGGTCTTGCCGGCCATCACGCGCTCACCGCCCACGGCCGCGGCCAGCACGCCTTCGTGCCCCAGCCCGTTCTGCAGCGACATCACGGTCGTATCCGGTCCCACGAGGTTCAGGGCCGCGCCGATCGCCGCACGTGTGTCGGCGGACTTCACCAGCACCACCACCAGGTCCATGGGACCCAGTGCCGCGCCATCGGTGACCGCGTTGACCCGCACTGTGGAGGCGACGCCCCCCTCGACCAGGCGCAGTCCGCCCAGCCGGATCGCCTCGACATGGTCGGCCGCGCGCGAGACCAGGGTCACGTCCGCGCCGCCGCGCGCCAGCGCGCCGCCGATCACCGAGCCCAGCGACCCGGCGCCGAGGATCGCGACTCTCATGCCGGGACGACCCCGCGGGAGCGCCGGATCACTTGAACGGCCGCAGGGTCTCTATCACCTGCGCGCGACCATCGACGACCTTCACGAAAAAACTCTCGCGATCGAGGTCGCCCTTGTCGTCGTAGCGCACGTCGAACAGCACGCCCGGATAGTCCTTCGCCGAGATGGAAGCGCCGTGCATCGCCTTCGCGAAGGCCTTGGGGTCGATTCTGCCGATCTTGTCGAAGATGGCCTTGGCGGCGTGCATGCCGGTGTAGCCCTTCATGGCGTTGTGGTCCGGCTTGGACTTGTACTCGGCCTGGTACTTCTTCGCGAACGCCTGCACGGTGGGATTGGGCGCGTCGGGCGTCAGGCCCACGTGGGCCACCACGCCGTTGGCGGCCTCGCCGGCCAGTTCGATGACCTTGTCGTTGGCCAGGGTCGATTCGCCGATCACCGGACGGTCATAGCCCTGCTTGCGCAGTTCGCGCAGGGCACGTGCCGATTCCTCCTCGTTGGTGTAGACGAACAGCGCGTCGGCCTGCGACTGGCGCGCCCTGAGCACCGCACCGGAAAAGTCGATCTGGCCGGCCTCGGTGGAGATGTCGGCCACCACCTTGATGCCGGCCGCTTCGAGCGCCTTGCCGATCACGTCGCGCCCGCCCTTGCCGAAATCGTTGTTGACGTAGAGCACCGCCACCGTCTTCGCCTTGACGCTGTCCTTGATGTAGCGCACCACCTTGGGCATGGCCGCGGCCTGTGTGAACGAGCAGCGGAACACGAAGGCGTTGCCCTGCTGGGTGATGGCGGCGGCCTCGCCGCCGATGATGTTGGGAATCTCGGCGCGCCGGGTCTCGTTCATGCTGACCAGGATGGAACCGGAGAACACCGGACCGATCACCAGCGGCACGCCCTGGTCGACCGCCTTGGCGGCGAGCGCCTTGGCCACGCCCGGCTGGGTCTGCGTGTCCCAGGAGGCGTAGTCGATGCGCCTGCCGGCGATGCCGCCGGCGGCGTTGATTTCCTTCACCGCCAGTTTCACGCCGTTGTCGAAGTTGGTGCCGGCCGTGGTGCCGGAACCGGACAGTTCGACCAGGCCCACGATGGGCACGGGTTGCGCGGCGGCCGGCAGGGTGGCGGCGGCCGCGATGAGCGCGGCGAGGGTGCGTCGAAGCATGTTGGTCTCCCGGTTTGTTGGCGTGAACGGACGGGCCCGGAACGTGGCTGACCGCTGGCCCGGCATCCTAGGCACCGGATATCATCTGGTCCATAGAATGATCTTCATAACCATCATGTTGTTTCTCGAATAAAGGGGCCGGACCCCGATCGCCATGGAACCATTCGCGCGCGACATCGACCTGCCCGACCCGCGCCTGTTGCGCCTGTTCGACCGGCTCTACGCCACGCGCAGCGTGACGCGCACCGCCGAGCAGCTCGACCAGACCCAGCCGACGGTGAGCCTGGGGCTCGCGCGGCTGCGGCGCCTCATGGGCGACCCGCTGTTCGTGCGGGCCGGCACCGGCATGCAGCCGACGCCCCGCGCCGACGCGCTGATCGAACCCGCCCGCCGGGCGCTGGCCGCCCTGGCCGGCCTGGTGAACGCGACCCCGCCTTTCGAGCCGGCGACCGTGCGGCGCAAGTTCCGCATCTGCATGACCGACGCGAGCCATGTCACGCTGCTGCCCCGCCTGCTGGCGCGCGTCCGCGCCGACGCCCCCGGCGTGCGGCTCGAGGCCGCCACGATCACGCCCGGCATCGCCGCGTCCCTCCAGTCGGGCGAGGCCGATCTGGCGCTGGGCCTGATCGCGGGCCTCGATGCCGGCTTCTACCAGCAGACCCTGTTCGAGCAGGACTGGATCTGCCTGACCGGCCCGGCGCATCCGCGCGTGGGACGGCGCCTCACGCTCAGGGCGTATCGCGACGAGGGCCACATCAACATCGTCTACGGCACCGGCCAGCACCTGCTGACCGCCGCGCTGAAGGCCCACGGCATCGAGCGCCGCGTGGTGCTGGAACTGCCCGGCTTCCTCGGCCTGCCGGCCATGCTGGGCAGCACCGACCTGATCGCCACCCTGCCGCGCCAGATCGGCGAGACCCTGGCCGCCGCCAACGGCCTGAAGGTGCACGCCTGCCCCCTGCGCATCCCGTCCTTCACGGTCAAGCAGCACTGGCACGCGCGCTGCCACGAAGACCCCGGCCATCGCTGGCTGCGCGGCGTCTGCGCGACCTTGTTCCTCAGCGAACGTCCGCGGCGACGGCCGGCCTGAAACCTGCGGTCACCCGGGTAGAGCCGTGCCCCGTCCGCGGCGGCTTGCAGGCGAGGCGATCCTCGACCGCCGCGGCCTCGTCAAATTCGTCAGTTTGGTGGACGATCACCCGCAGCCGGGCAACGACAATCGACGGCATTCGACCTTCCGGTCGGAACGGAGGCCACGCGCAAGTGCCGTCATCTCATCCAGCCGTCGATCGCACCGCCGTCGCTGTCCGGCCTTCCGCCGGCGGCGAAGCGCTTCCCCGGCCGCACGGCCGACCGGCATGGGAGCGCCTGTTCGCGCGACTGGACGCACTGGGCGCGCACCGGGTCGTCTGGTGCACCGGCCCGGCCGGCTCGGGCAAGACCCGGCTGGTGGAGGACTGGCTCGCCGCGCGCAAGCATCGCGCCGCATGGCTCATGGCGGGGCCCGACGACCGTGACCCTGCGGGCTTCTTCGCCCATCTGGCGCAGGCGGTGCAACCCGCGACCGACGCGTCGGCGGCGGCTCGGGAGGCGGCGCACGCTTCGCCCGACTGGCAGCGGTTCTCGCGCCGGTTCTTCCGCGCCCTGGCGACCGCCCGCCCCGACGACCGTGCGACGGGGCCGGAGGTCCTGGTGCTGGACAACTTCGAGGTGCTTGCGGCATCCGCCGTTCCCGAACTCCTGGTGGCGGGCATGGCCGAAACGCCGGCCACCGTGACGCTCGTCGTCCTTTCGCATGAGCCGCCCGATCCGGCCTTTGCGCGACTCGAGGCACGCGGAGCCGTGGGCATCGTCGGCTGGGACGAATTGCGCCTGGCCGACGCGGAGGCGCTGGCCGTGGTCGAGGAGGCCGGCATCAA